>JAXIVJ010000226.1:82500-85000 GCA_036785665.1 Chirona hameri | reverse complement strand
AATGATTACCTTTGTACTGTGTAACGCTATACAAGCGTATCGTTTGTACTAGTTTGTCTTGTACAAGCCTTTTCCTGAAGCTAATAATAAAACACTCACTTTGTCAACGTCTTTGTAACGCACGTACAGTACAGTAACTCACATGTTCTGACCACTTTCTCGGCACCACCTGTCGGTCTGTCGGTGATGCACGCAGTGGAATCCAATGCAACTAGTTATGCCCTCACCCCCGATATCGGGGGCGAGGGCTATAATAGTTGTATTGGATTCCACTGCGTGCAGCACCGACAGACCGACCTCGGTGGTGCCGAGGAAGTGGTCAGAACATTTGCACTGCAATGTACAATGTCAGGTGTACTGCTCTCAGTGCTGGAATGATGTTAGTGTGAAAGTTCACCGTGAGTACAAATATATGATGTGGCATTACAAAGTTACACGCAGTATTCTATCTCAAATTCGTCGACCGGCATCTACAAGGAAAATCGGGCATTTTCTCGACTTTATTACACATAGTGAACGATATGCACGGGTGTGATATCACATGTCTTCACACAGCTCGGTAAAAAAGATAGCGACATGGCACGGTTCGTTGGAAGGGTTCGGAGGGGTCAAACTACGGAAGATGCACTATTCGAAAGCTGAGCTCACGCGGAATCCAGCGATGTAAATTTGTTTAAAAATCGTCTTCATGGTGAAGCTCCACATCACCTTCATGCTCAACCAGTACGGGGTGACTCCCCGCGGAGGCCGCAGCCACCGCCTTCAATCTGCAACACAGTTTGTGATTACATTTAACAACACACAAGAGCAGGGGCGCAACCACCTATACGGACGGCACGGAGTGCCCGTACCGTTTTTGACGGACGCCGAAGGCGCCCGTCAAAAACGCTACGGGCACTCCGGACTCATTTTTTTGTTGTTGCCATTAGCACCGCCAACAGGATAGGCACCGGCGGCGTACATAGTATACGGTTATTCAGGCCATGGCCTGGTCCTTTGGACCCGAGGCGCCCATGCAAAGCTGGCGCCCCTCCGATCAGTGACGGCGCCCCTCCGGGCAGTGACGGCGCCCCTCCGACTAGTGGCGGCGCCCCCTCCGGTCAGTGACGGCGACCCTCCGGCCAGTGACGACACCCCTCCGGCTAGTGACGGCGCCCCTACGACCATGCCGGCGCCCCTCCGGCCAGTGACGGCGCCCCTCCGGCCAGTGACGGCGCCCCTCCGGCCAGTGACGGCGCCCTCTCCTGTCAGTGACGGCGCCCCTCCGACCAGTGACGGCGCCCCTCCGGCCAGTGACGGCGCTCCTCCGACCAGTGACGGCACCCTTCCGGCCAGTGACGGCGCCCCTCCGACCAGTGACGGCGCCCCTCCGACCAGTGACGGCGCACCTCCGACCAGTGACGGCGCACCTCCGGACAGTGACGGCGCCCCTCCAGCTAGTGACGGCGCCCCTCCTACCAGTGACGGCGCCCCTCCGGCCAGTGGAGGCGCCCCTCCGTCCTGTGATGGCGCCCCTCCGTCCAGTGACGGCGCCCCTCCGGCCATTGAAGGCGCCCCTCCGGCCAGTGACAGCGCCCCTCCGCCCAGTGATGGCGCCCCTCCGGCCAGTGATGGCGCCCCTCCGGCCAGTGACCACGCCCCTCCGGCGAGTGACGGCGCCCATCCGACCAGTGACGGCGCCCCTCCGGCCATTGATGGCGCCCCTCCGATCAGTGGCCGCGCCCCTCCGGCGAATGACGGCGTCCCTCCGGGCTCCGACCAGTGACGGCACCCTCCGGACAGTGACGGCGCCTCTCCCGCCAGTGACCGCGCCCCCTCCGGCGAGTGACGGCGTCCCTCCGACTAGTGACTGCCACTCTCCGAACCATGACGGCGCCCCTCTGGCCAGTGACGGCGCCCCTCCGGCGAGTGACGGCGCCCCTCCGGCGTGTGACGGCGCCCCTCCGACTAGTGACTGCCCCTCTCCGCCCGTGACGGCGCCCCTGGCCAGTGACGGCGCTCTTCCGGCTAGTGACGGGGGGGGGGGGGTCGCCTCTCCTTCACGGTACGGAAGGAGAGGCGCCCCCCTACAAAATTTATTGATGGCGCCCCTGTCGATCGGGTGGCGCCCCTCAGGCCTCACGGCAATGACCTGGTTCTTTGTGAATTGCTGCGCACGCCACTGACAGGCACTCCTGGGAATCGGGCAAATAGCACTCCTAGAAGTAAATGGCGACTTAGGAACAGGATAGGCACCACTAGAAGCAAATGCCGCCCCCATGGAGCAGAACAGGCACCCTACCGGACACTAATAAGCAAATGCCGCCCCCACGGGGTAAAACAGGCGCCCTCTAAATTGTGCAAATGCTCATTGTCCATAAGCAGCTAATGCCTCCCCATTGGGAAGAACAGCCGCCCACTAAGTCGGACAGTGGGCTTCCTTAGTAGCATATGCCGACCATATGGAGGAGAAAAGGTGCCATACCAGAAAATAAGCAACTGCTGCCCCCATGGTCTCATA
>JAXIVJ010000226.1:57500-77500 GCA_036785665.1 Chirona hameri | reverse complement strand
GAAAAAAGCCTCGTGCAGCAACGCGAAATTTGTCACGGCTATGTGTGCATGAATTACCCACATTGTGTGAAAGTTTTAACTTCAGGTCGTCTCAAGTCAGGTCAAAAGGTTACTTCAAGTGACCTTACCTCCAACAAATATTTGTGGTCATGCCAAAGCCACAGTGTTTCTCCCTAGAAATTTGAAACTCGCAGGATTTCATAAGGTCATAAATACCTACAATTCGTTTATCTCTGTTTTTTGTATCGGTGACCTAATGTCAGGTCAATTTCGTGACCTCCCCATTATAAGTGAATTTGGAAAAATATACACATGCTTCCTTTTCAGAGAATATGCATTAGATCAGGCCAATTTTTTCAGAATCATGTTATTTTAGCAGCTCATTATTGATGACCCAGGTGCAATTATTGCTCAGTGACCTCTGCAAGGTCGGCTAAGGTCATCTCAGGTCACCAGCACATTTTTGCCAATAACTCTTGATAGAATAAAGATAGAGATGTGCAAATTATACCATTGTGCTTGTCTCGTCGAGTCGCGTCACCCATATGCAACATGACTTGCCTGGGTCACCAAATGACCTTGGCCTGAGGTCAAATTTTGAAGTTGACCTAACCAGGTCACCATTAACATGTTGTGTCGAAGCGCCTTTACGATAAAAACATGATGGTGTTCAAATTACTGCTATATGTCTAACCAATACAAAGTTATTATGAAAAAAACTTTTAGGAAAAATGTCCTCGTGACCTTTGGTGACCTCTGGTGCCTAAACTATTGACCTGAGATTAAATTTGAAAATAACTGGCGATTGAAATGTTCATGTGCTTTCGATTGTTTTTTTTTTCTCGTTTAATACTAGCTCTCATAGTTCCCGACTCCCGAGATATTTGGGGGTTTCTAGAGCAAAATCCTTCACTTGGAAAATGTGACCTTTGATGACCTCTGGTGACCTCAATATTGACCTGAGTCAAATAATACACAATAACTTCGAATGCCCTTGCAGATAGCTTTCCAAAATTGTTTCCGCATCTTCCTAGCCTTTATAGTTTTCGAGTTAGATAGAGATGAGGATCCCAATGGGATTTTGCACGCTGATCATGCCGGCTAGCAAAAGTCATGTACCGTGACGTCACGATCATCGACAATCAGATGCCCTGAGACCCTGATTTTGGCCGGAATTGCCTACCTTGTTATATAGCCTTGAGTCAAGGCCGTATAAGAGAGGTAGAGTCATCCGGGGATTTTAGCACCCCAATCGCTATAACAATAGCGTAACGTCACTGGTGCTCTGGTCCGACTCGGCTGTCGCCAAACGCGGCTAGGTGCGGTGCGAATATTTCTAACGGGATACGGATAGTTGCGCCTAAGGTACGATCCGATTTACAATTACGTTTACCGCGGATAATTAAGCCTCCCTTAATTCGTGCTGAGGCGGAGACGGTCATACGCTGCCCCAGTCTGTGTGATGTGCGACTGGCGAGACGGCCATTTACTGCACCGGTCTGACTGAGGGGAGAGACGGCCATACGCTGCCCCGGTCCGGCTGAGGGGGGGGGGGGGGGGGAGGAGACGGACATACGCTGCCCTGGTCTGGCTGAGGGGCGAGAAGGCCGTACGCTGGCCCGGTCTGGCTGAGGGGCGAGACGGCCATACGCTGCTCTGGTCTGGCTGAGGGGCGAGACGGCCATACGATGATCTGGTCTGGCTGAGGGGTGAGACGGCCATACGCTGCTCTGGTATGGCTGAGGGGTGAGTCGGCCATACGTCGTACCAGCAATTTTTTTGAATGCGTTCGATGGTCATTTTTGCCATGATGAATGATAATAAGTAAACAATGATGATCAATAACATGGCAGTAATGTTTATTTTATGTTTAAAGGCTAGACAATAAGGAATAAGCTTTCACCGTTATATATAAAATAAACATTACTGCCATGTTATTGAGCATCCTCGTTTACGTACCTGGAAATGTTGCAAAAGGCATTGTTCTGGCTAAAAAAACATATGCACACACATTTTTTCCCTCAAAATATACACTTGTAACATAACTGATTTATCTAACGGCGACGAATTAAAATTGCCGCTCTAGTCAACAACAGGCAAAAGAACGCAAAACGCTCGACGGGGCTGGCCACTACTGGACCAGAGCACCAGTGACGTCGTCGCTAAGGCTAAGCCGCTCTGCAGCCGATACATGGGGAATCCCGGGATGACACCCCCCTGGCCTTGAGCGTTTCTTGTGGTTTTTGACGTTGTGTGATGTTGGGCCTGCAATTCTTCACACATTATAATTATAGCTAATAGCCCAATAGGTATGTCTAGATTATATTGTTTTTTCTTTCATTATAGCTGGACATTTCTGAACTGTCACGATTGTGCAGCATAGTTCAGTTTTTCAACAAAATTCATGGAATTATTTTATTTTGTTTGATTAAAATAGCCATCTTAGATATGCCTGTGTAATATATTTAATATGGCTATTTGTGCTTTTCGAGTTATCTTTACGATACATATGTATCATCAAGCATATTTGGATGCAGAATGGAGTCCATGGACTTAAATCAGAATCAGTGGAATTGGATTCAGAATAAAGCTTTTTAGGTGCCCCGGAAGCAGAATTGATTCCTCTATGAAAATATTTATTGGAATCAGATTCAGAATCAGATCCATTTGGCTTGGTATGGAATCGGAATTGATTCTGCTAAAGCGGAATCAAGCACAAGTCTGGACCAGGGACATAGCCAAGGAGGGGGGGGGGGGGCCTGAGCGAAACAAAATGTACACTAGATAGAATCAGACTGGTTATTGATTCAACACCGATTGAATCAATTGGAATAGTTCATTCAAAATTCCTTGACTCAAAAGATAATTGATTCACCACCATATCTTTTCATTCATGAATCGTGATTGAATCAAAACCTGCATCAAATCAAGCCCAATTGAATCACAAGATTTAACGATTCTTAACGATTCAAGCACACTGGTAAATTGTGCAAATATATGTTGTCCCAATGGCTACATTCATGTATACTGAAATAGTATTGCTGTAACAATTTTTAGTGATCATATATATGTATGTTTCCATTTTAATTGATTTGACATAAATTCATCACATATTTAAATGTTGAATCAAACGTGAATTGATTAAAATATTTGTTTTTCTTTGAATCGGAAAGAATCAATTACAAAAAAAAATATCTGAATCGAACAGATTTAATCATTCAGATTCCAAAATAAATCATGATTGAATCATTCCAAAAAAGTTGAATCAATAACCAGTCTGGATAGAATAAGATTATCTGACGACCTGACCCCCGTCAGCAACATATGTCTGAGGAGCAAACATTTGTTTACACCACTGACGTGCCCCCCCCCCCCCCTGGCAAAAAAATCCTGGTTATGTGCCTGGTCTGGACTTCAAGCGCCCTCAACCGGAAGAAGTTAAATTGTATATTTCCTGTATTATACAATATTGAACCCCTGGGAAATGGGAAATTAATGTGTGGAACAGGTGGCATACTTAAATACAAATTTGCTGACTAATCAAAGGATAAAATCACACTAGAAACACACAGGGTGTAGCAATTGACTATGCAGCCAAATAATGTTTAACTGTTGACATGCACCATGCTGTGTTTCTACAAAAGGAATAATCATGTTTTGCTTTGCAGATTTCTCCGTACAGGAAAGTAGGGCTCGCACTAAAGGCTGGTGTTTTCACAGCAGTTGGCTGCCGGGGACTGCTGCTGAGCCAGGCTGTTATGCCGCTGCAAGCAAATGGTACCAGTTAACATAAAATATGTATGTATTTATTTATAAATAAATAAATACATAATTTGTAAAAGTCATTTATAAAATAATAAATGTATTTATAAATAAATATTTAGCATTAACTGGTACCATTTGCTTGCAACGTCATAACACCCTGGCTCACTCCGCTAGTGAGCCAGGATGTTATGATGTTGCAAGCAGATGGAACCAGTTAACGCTAAATATGTATGTATTTATAAATCAATCAATAAATACATATTTAGCATTAACTGGTGAAGCTGGAGTTTTCACAGCAGTTAGACGCCAGGGACCCGCCCCTGGCGTCCAACTGCTGCAAAACTCCAGCTTTACCAGTTAATGCCTAAATATATATTTATTTATAAATAAATAAAGATATATTTAGCGTTAACTGGTACCATTTGCTTGCAACGTCATAACATCCTGGCTCACTAGCGGTCCCTGGCAGCCAACTGCTGTAAAAACTCCAGCTTTTAGTGTGACCCGAAAGTAGAACCCTATGCGGAATATGTTTATCATTGCTAACACTGACCTATTTCTTTCTCTAAAAATGCAGTTACATATGTAGGATTTTGTCCAACTTAAATTCAGTAAATATTTGGTTGTTTAATGTATAAATTAAATTGGTTTGGTATTCAGTCAGTTTGGCTACCCTTCAATCGGTATTGCTTTGGTTGTGTTTTGACATGTATACTAAATAGATATTCAATGTAACTTGTATTCCAGTTTTTGTTCTCATTATTGTTATAATACACGATTTGTGCATCTATCTGATAGTGTGAAATGGAAATGGGTTGATGGATAACCGCTATCACATTTGTATTAAGCTATACCTGCCTGAAAGCTGCCCGGCCAGTAAATGAAGTCAATATTAATTAATAAAACTCACAAAAGTGGCCATCTTCTACTGTATGCAATATGCATGATAGGCAGCTTGATACATGTTTTAATTTTAAGTATGCTGCTCCTTGCATAAGAAGTCAAGAATTTAGTGGATGTTAACGCAGATAGTTGTACGACTGACGTCCTTAAATAGCAATGATTGCAGCAATAAAACATTATTGCAATCATGTGCCAAAGCCCTTCCACCTTTGAAATTATTTGTAATTCCCTATGACAACAAATAGAAGGAATTAACATCAAAACAGCATTGCCGCCACTCCCCCAACATACTTCGTAAGACGTTCCTGGCGCACCAGTACTGCAATATCAACCACAATCATGTCATCTAATTGATATTTCAACAGGGAAACATATCATACACAATGCAAATTATTAGTTATATTATATTACTCACTTATATCGGCCTTTCCGCCATCACGAAGCCACACAGCGAGGACGACGGGCACGCCGGAATGGGCGCGGAGACGGAGTTTTCAAAATGACGCCAGTTGAGGCATGGCATCTGCACATCGTGCCCGCTGGACCGCTGGCACAAAACCAATTGTTACTTAGTAGTTAGTAACCTACAAACTGAATGCTCCGTGCGAACGAACGGTTACTTCCCCTACAAACGCAATGCTTGGTGCGAACAAGTTGATTTGTTTGCTCCCAGCTGTTATACAAGCATGTACTTTGTAGTATGAAACCAGTACAAGCTAACCATTGGTGAACAAAACACCCGCTCGACTAACTTAGAAAGCTTGTATTCAAACAAGGCATAAACAAGGGATACCGTCTTTTGAATTGTGTCCTAACTACTACATGTGCAAACACATGACTTGTGCTCGTCACCGAACGAGTCAGCACCTTGACCCTCGTTTTCGTAGATGTAAATGGTATCCGTACTAGGATACGACTATCCACCATTACACAAGACTTGTCAATTTGGTTTACAGTGTATTAACCAGCTAGATAAACACTGGACCATGATACCACTGTACTCATCGTTCCAATCAGTATAAGTGGGCACCAAAGGTAAGAGTACATTTAATGCATATAGGGCTGTACGCTGTGCTGTGCCATGCCCTGCCGTCCGCCCTGAATATTGTATTAACCCGGCAGTCACTGGGGTATATTCTGTAACACGACTCACTGGGGGGGGGGGGGGGGGGGGGGGCTTTTTTTAGCCCCCCCCTGGTATCTTCAGAACCAATGATCGCAGCGGGACGCGCAAGGCGGCATTCGAAAGCGCTCAATGAGAGAAGCCTAACGCAAACTTAAAAATGTCAAATTAAGGTCACATGTCAGGTCACGGTCAAGTCAAACGTCAAAATCGAGGTATTTGAGTTTATGGACAATACTTGCCATCCATGGCCTTCGATTACGCCTATAATCACCCAAAGTGATGTCAAAGGTATGATACATATCCCACATGAGCTAAAGTGAGATTGTTGGAAAAGAGCAAGGTCAAGGTCAGGTCGCAAAAGGTTACTACACTCAAAATATCAACGAAAGTCATGCAGCACATGGTTTATGGATGCTTTTACGCGTAGAATTCGATAGTAGAAGTCATTTTACCACCTGACCTCATTTACGTGAAGTTAGTGTCAAGTTCAGGTCAAGTTCAGGTCACTGAAGGTCAAAATTTGAAATTGATAAATCGAAATAAAAAAGGCATGTTTCTATATCAGATTTATCTAAAGAAAACAGTGCTGGCATTTATTTGTCTGTATCCGGTCAATAAAATCCAAAAAACGCAATTTCAAAATCTGACGTCATGATTTACCCATACTTTATGTCATGAAAGTTAAAAAAATGATATAATTTTGAAATTTGGTGTGGTAGTTGCCCATATGTTGTTATCTGATATGTATTCCGGTTTTTTCAATATCTTTCAAATATTTGATTTTGTGAGCATTTTTTCAAAAAAAGTTTTTTTTTTAAATTTTGGGTCAAAACCCAAATGTTTCGAAATTTCGAGATAGCCTGTTTGTAGCCCTTGCAATGTTCTACCTTTTAGCGTTTTTCGATTGCATTTTGCTTCATATGCGGCATTTGTAGGGCCTGGCAAAATTTAGCCGATTTTGGTGTCAAAATCGTGTTTAGTGACGTCACTAAATTCACTATATCTCAAATAAATTCTGACGAAATTGTTTAATTTTTTCTTATAATGTGTAAAAATGATGCCCGGATAGGTACTGAAAGTTTGGCGTCGATATCTGCATTTGTTATTGAGATATGCCTAATATTCCTAAGGGGGGGCTAAAAAAAGCCCCCCAGTGACTCGCGGGTTAACCTTTATTTTTCCATTTTGCTTGCAGAAGATGCTCTGGAAACTGTCACCCTTGTTGAGGGATGGGAGCGCAATCTTCATTGAGGTGACCAGACGCCAAACCACCTACATTAGCACCACATTGTGCTACATCTGGGCGATTTGTCAATAAAGCTGACTGAAATCAATCAAGCTGTTTTACTGTTGGTGATGCATTATGGTCGCCATGCGATGGGCTGTTCGGCAGATTGAGATATGGTGGCAAGATTTGAGTTGTGTGATCAGATCAGGCAACTAGACTCTGCAGCATTTGGAAAGGTGTATTTTGGTCGGGCAGAAACTCAACCAATTCCAAAACTGAAGACACAAGAGGTTTTCACTTTTCGCCATAACTGTATTTATTGGTACACCCACCAATCATTCACCATTGCATGGAGGACCCGGGAAGCGAAAGTAGGGTTAAAGCGCAGTCACGTGACCGGTTTTTATCACGTGACTTTTGGTGTGCTTAAAAAGAACATTATGCTCTTTTTCAGGACTCAACTATGTTAACTAGTTTTTATATCTATGTGCATTTTCAACAATGGGAAACTGCTGAAAAGAGAGAGAATTGTCCGATTTGTTATGTGAGTATACTTTGAATCAATTCGGGCCATCAGATCGGCTGTGAGGAGATTTGGCGTTTCCGCGATTTTTTAGTAAATGAACACTTAAAATGCGCCCAGTGACTCGAAAATGCACCGGTATGTTACTCCGCTGAAGTCGCATTACAGACCAAGTCCGATTGAAGCGCCCTCCTGGAATGTGACACAACGGCCGATAGATGTCGGGCTTGTCGGAAAACGAGGTGCCGCACCATGCCGCACTGCCGGCGTGCGACGCATTGTGTGTGCGCTACGTGGTGGTGGTGAGAGGTGCTCGACAAGGTGGAATATTTGGCAGGTACGTGTTTCACTCCTTATATTTCATTGGATTTTTAGGACCACTTTTTGACGAAAACAGATTGCAATATAGGTATGCCATGGGATAGTCGTTCAATTTCTTAGTAGACTCAGAGCAAGGTATGAAATGCATACGACAGTGAACTGCACACGCTGAATTCAGTTGGGACCCGTGATACAGGGGCGTAGCTTCTCCAAACAAGTTGAGTGGGTTGAGGTGGGAAGAAAACGCTCAAAGTACCATCAAAACCTTCAAGATACGAATTTCTCCCCGGATTTGATCCACTTCCTCACCCAAGTTATGGGGCCCAAGCCCCCCCCCCCCCCCAACTGAATACGAAACTACACCCCTGCCGTGATAGATTATTGACAGAAAATGATTCTATTATTGATTCTGGGAATATAATAGTGGTTAAACCATTGCCTGTCATGTTGATCATTCAATATCAGTTGGGCAAACGGCAGGGAGGCAATCCAAATATTGATTAATCAATATTTAGATTGTAACATCAGCAAAGTGGGTGGAGCAATGCCCTTAAAAGGAGTGTCAATCAAAATTTAGATTAGCTTTCAGGGGCGGAGTTTCCTATACACTTAGTGGGGCGACTGCCCCACCAATATGTTTTTTTTTGCCCCACCAACATTGATTTTTGCCACACCAACTTTAAAAGAAACTGAAGCTGGCTAGTATACTTCCACATGTGACATAAAACACTTCTAACATATTTTTGAAATTTGTAACCCATGCAAGCCAAGTAAGAGGTGTTATTAGGTACAATAGTTTCAATATTTAGAATTTGGAGAACTACTCATAATCTGGGGAAAGTACATTTCATTTCAGAATGGAGCATCTGCATTCTGAAATCTAGATCAAATTTGCATGGTGGTTTTATAGTTGGGCCTAAAACCATAGGATTTTTCAGTGGTAGGTACCTACCTAGTGGCTAGTAGCTACCCACCAATCCTGTTGCCTAGGTCCTAGGAGTTGTTCCTCATTTTCATATTTTCCATCACCATCCTTCATGATATGGGACTTGAATTAGCCAAGAAACCAGAAAAATAACCATACGCTAATATAAAGAATACAAATATACATATCAATATTTCCTCCTCAAAATATTGCAATTTGCAAACCAACATTGTGAACAAACTATTTGCATTCAGTGCGCCGTTTTTGTATCTTATAATTGTATCTCAAGAGCTTCATAATTCGCATGTAAAGTATATAAATGTATAGATAATAGGTATATCATAAATTAAAAAAAATACTTCAAAAATATAATTGCACTTTTTTAGTATTTTTGGGTATTATTGATATTTTCAAACCACTATTGCAATTATGGTTGTTATATTTAGCAAGCCTGTTTTAAGTTGCGACATATACGGCGCGATTGTTTCATAATTTGTGTTTACCTCCGTGCAATGATACATTTGTATATAAATATTGACTTTTTCACTTTGGTGACATTTAACACATGCTGTTTGTGAGGATTGATGGTGGAATCTTTTTTTAAGGTTAAACAAGTAATTGTGAATTATTGCAGGGTTGATTTTGGTGTTGTTAGTAGTTCAGTTGGTTCAGGAAAAAGGCTGGGATATATTTGATTAGTTAAGATATAAATATAATTGTGTTATAGCTTCAACTTGACTTGGCTAATTGTGTAATGTGTTCAAGTTGGATGAAGTTTGATCAGGGCAGGCGGCTGGCTGAGGTTCTATCCATAAAATAAAGTTCTTCAACGTTTTATTAATTTGAAGATGCAGGCCATGTGCAGAGCCAGTATGAGTACTTGGCCTGCCAATTGGCAGGCCAGTCAACACTATTTTTGGGAGCCAAATCCTGCCCCAAGCGGTCTTGCCACAAACCTTTGAACTGCCCCAAACCGACATAAGCTGCTCCAAATTTGCAAAAAGCTGCCCAAAGTTTTGAATGCTGCCCTGATTTTGCCCCACTCAATGATGAGCTGCTGACCCTGCTCCAACAAGATCTTGTTGAAACCTACCATGTTCTGCGGAATGGGTTATGAGACATTTGATAACATATCACACTTTAATTCATGATTGTTAAATTTGATATTATCTATTACTTATTAGAGATATGTAGTACCTACATCAAGTAAAAATTTACCCTATATTTATTTTTTTCAATGAAGTATGAAATATCACCACAACCTTATCATTGTAAGTACACATGCACTGAAAGATACTTTTGATTTTGCATTATGCATATAATGGTTATATTTTAATGGTATAATTTAATAGTTAATACTGGCAAAGTATCCGATATATGCTTTGTTGTTAGATGAGATAAAGTAGTGCACAGGTCCTTACCAACCATTTTAAATATTTTTTGGCACTTGACCTTCCCAAATATTATAAATATACCAAAGAATTAAGGCCTGTCTAAGTACCTGAAACTGTCAGATACGTGCACAATTGACACACATTCGCAATATTAAACCAGGTTACCAGTTAGAGAAGTTTGGCAATCCTCGCCGAAGAATGGGCTTAAAAACAGTACTATAATGTACGAATTGGGCACACATTTCAGGCACACTTATTTATTTTGACTCCACAAAATCCTCTCCCACAGTGGCACCCGCTGGCCGCTACGAGACAATCACGGTATATATATATATATATATATATATATATATATATATATATATATATATATATATATATATATATATATATATATATATATATATATTTGATTTTGTTTTGCCCCACCAACTTATTTTACAAAGCTCCACCCATGTTAGCTTTGTGACATGTACATCTTTGAACACCTTCACAGTACAAGAAGTGCCCATCACGGCTGAATTTTTCCCCCCAGTGAAAGAGCAAGGTCAGCTTCATCAGAGTAGAGTATATCAGAGTAATCCTGTGTACATTTTGTCAGATATGGCTTGAAATGAAAAGACCACCTCTAAATGACTGGTGAAGTCATTTTGTTTATATATTTTTATTATTAACAGGAAATCTGTCAGTTATTTTGTTGTTGATTTTTCAAAAGCAAATGTTAATGCGCTTCTTTCATTCCCAAAGCATATTTGCTAGAAAATATATATTTCTTATAATTATAAATTGTCTTCTATAACTACTTCCTTTATTACAATTAGTTTGGAACTTGGTACTGGGATTGGCTCTGTGGGTGTGGTTTGTGCTTGCTTTTGTGTTTCCTTTAAAAATATTTGTCAACCTGAATATGTACAGGCATGAAGGTCATCTTACCAAGAAGTTATAATTGGTTAGCTGGCATGCTCAACATGCTGACTGCAATCTAAATACTGATTAGCCAGCTGACAAGCAATCTAAAATTTGATTGCTCCACAGCTGGTTCAGTGCCTATAATCTATATTTTGATTGCTGCATTCCCATGATTAACAACTATCAAAAATGTTCCCAGACTTGTTTCAGTGGATGAGAGGTAGCTTGAGATGTTTTCTGTCATTTCTGAAACTGTGGTGTGTTTTAGTTGCTTCTGAACCGTCATACAACCAATTCAGTGAGGGGCTGCAAGCATGCCCAAATATGGTTATAAATAATCAAAATATTGATTGATCAATATTTATATTACCTCCCTGCAGTTTGCCCAACTGATATTGTTTGAGTGTAAACATTCTATTGAGTGCATGATAGTGTTCTGATGTGGGGTTGTTTTCAGGGTTAAGTTCAGTAACGCACCTCCCAGGTTTATGGCAGTACACTATAGTGGTATATGGGGGCCTAATAGAAGATTACTCTGCTCACAGCTGACATTATTATAATTATAAAATTGAAGGTGAATAATGACAACAATCAAACCTGACCTAACCCCAGGCCACAGTGCAAAGTGTGGCAGCCGGCAAGAATCAAAATGCGTCCATGGATGCACACTCGGCTTTGACCCATGCACACTCGGGGGGTGGGGGTGCAGTCGGGGAATATTTCAAACTAGATTATTTACATGTAACACCCATAGACGTGATGTTAAAGCTTGATGGAATCCCATTTTATCTAGTGTTAACTCGGTAAACAACACAGTATGGTGATAACCCCCTCCCCATCACACCACCATAGCCAGTAGAACTTACCTGCTCTTTCTAGACCTTTCGCTCCTTGTCAGAACCGTCTGCCTTTATATGTGAAGGAAACTGATGCCTTTATTATTTATTTTAAAACAGCCATTACAATTTACTGACTTTTGATGACTGTCTGAATACAAATAGATCACAAAAATTACGTTGTTTTGTTAAAAAAATACCAAAATACTATTTTACATTTACTCTAGGTACATAATACATTCAATAGCCCAAAATCACAACATTTTTTTTTGTTCCTTCAATAGTAAAAAATGGAAGCCAAAGGTGATAAAATTATGAAGTGTTTGTGACAAATGTGGCACACCAGGCAGCATGGTTGGCAAAGTTGCTGTTTGCTGGTATACATTTTGTACTCTTTTGTATTCTGATTGAGGGCTTGAGGTCTCCAGAGCTTGATCCAGTTGACTGAATACAATCAAATATGATTACTAATCATATCTGATTTGATTATGTTTATTTTTGCCCTTTTCAAAGAGTTAGACAAATTTAAAAGAGTATAAATGAGTACAAAATGCATACCAGCAAACAGTAACTTTGCCAACCATGCCAGGCAGGCTGCTTATTACATTGCTTTTTATGCCTTAATAGTTAACCCCATGGTCTCGGTGGTGCGCATGTCTGAGGGTGCACGCATGTAGTGTGAACTGCATGTGGGTAGTGTGGGTTGCATTCTACCACCTACCACCTACCACCTACCACCTACCACCACCTACCACCACCTACCACCACCTACCACCACCTACCACCACCTGCCACCACCTGCCACCACCTGCCACCACCTGCCACCAACTGCCACCAACTGCCACCTGCCAACTGCCACCTGCCACCTGCCACCTGCCACCTGCCACCTACCACCTACCACCTACAACCTTCAACCTACCAGAGGTGTGTTACTGAACTTTTACTGTTTTCAGTACCAAGGCCCTAAATCTGAGTTCTTTTTATTATGCATTACCTTTTCTCTCATACACTTAACAAGGAAGTATATACCATTGATATTTGAATGTCAACAAAGTGAGGGTCAGCAAAACCTTTATCTGATCTCTGGGGAGTCTGAACCCTTTATTTTAAAATATGTGTAGCCTTGAACTCATCTTCCCTTAGCAATTGTTATTTAAAATATAGTTTGATGAAATGATAAATATTTTAGTGAGAAAGCCTGAAAATTGGGGGCTGTGGCATCAATTACGAACAATGCTCACTGGAGTAGGTCAATGTGAATGTCATCTTGTGAACTATCTTTCTTGAAGTGTGTTTGCTTCTTCCAAGCTAACCATTGTCAAGTCTGTGATCAGCTGATTTGTTGCATAATGTTGTTGATGTCTGAAATTTGCATGCACAAAAGCAGCAGAACAGCAGCTACAATTGTCTTATATCAGTTATACAAACTAGGGGCATCAATCAAAAAAATGATTATAGGGTATGGAGCGATGCATTCATTATGCTTGCAGACCTTCAGTAATCTGGCAATATTTGAATAACAAAACAGCGTAAAAACCCCAGTGTCATGACATCAAGAAAAATTTGAAATTGTGCACTGATTACGAGATTTAACTCTGGCAATAATCATTTGTATTGTCTGTGGGACTTGGATCTTAACTTTTTGTTTTGCCGTGGGGTCCTGTGGACCCTGGGTCTTTAACTTTTGTTCTGCCGTGGGACCCTGTGGATCTTGGATCTTAAAATTGTGTCTTGTCGTGGGATCCTGTGGATCGTGGATTCTAAAATTTAGTTTTTTTTTTCATGGGATCTTGTGAATCTTGGATCCTATTTTTTGGGCCATGGCACAAGTCTGCTTTCTTGTTTTGAAGTTCACTTTGTCTATTGTAGATTTATTATGTTTTGAAACAAGTAGAATCTTATTTGTTGTTACGTTCTCGGCGATTTTTTTTAGTGCAAAAGATATGTTGGTCCCTGCCAAACTTTTAGAGGAAGCATTGATAGGATTGGCCCCCTTGGTTCCACCAGTATTTCGTGTTCGGCGCTCTTCGATTTTGGAGGAGACAACAAATATGTTGGCACTCTTCCTTTTGGTATGGGCAATGGCCGGATTGTTCCCCCCTCCCTCCTTCAAATCTGTCAGTGCTTCGTGTTCGCTGGGTTTCGTTTTGCTTGGGAAGGAGGCTAAACTAGAATTGCCTCGTTGAGAGCTTTCGATCGCCACCTTCCCCGTCTCTCTACGATCATCCGTTCGGGAGTTAGACAGGGGGAAGGACAGTTTATCCCCCCCCCCCCCCAGCAGGGCGCGTTTGGCTGATTACCCCAGCGGGGCGCGGGTTAAGGTAAAACAGCACACATTGACACAGACAAAATACTTAATATTAAAAGGGTGTGCAGTTATAAGGCACAGTAAAGGAATACAATAAAATAAATTGACACATCACAGAGCGTCATGTGCATGCAGTTTCACAAAGATTTTAAAAGAACACAGCCCATGCTGAAAATATCTTCAACCAAAACTTGATGTAAGAAACAGCGCATCTCCTCAGCAAGTCGGTAAAAATCCATGTCTACCGTGTTCACACGGACATATGCTGCCTCAAACAATAAATGGCATGCAGTGGCGGCACAAATTGACATTTTCTCCAGAAGTTTTCTGATTTTCACGAACTTCCTGACCAGACACTAAATTGATACAGGATGAAGTTTGGTAAGTTTCATATCATTACCAGCAGTGGTTTTGAAGTTATTGGGTAAATCTGGGAAAGGGCAGATTTTGCCCTCCTGGTGGGATGTGGGGTAAGCTGACTCCTATGGAAGCCATGACAAATCATGCTTATGAGCTGTATTTACCACATTATGTAATAAGACATTCATTAAGAAATTGCATTGAATATGCTTAATATTTACCTCAACTGGTGCCAGTTTTACCAAAAAATAGTTGACGGCTGTGATTATATTTTACTCGTTGAAAATGACGTTGATTTATGGTCACCACATACTAGTTTATTTTCACAGCTGGCGATTTTTTTCTCTCTCGTGCGTTTAAAGGGAGTGGGTCTACTGACATTGGCCATAAGGAGTTAGGTACATGGGATTGTAGAGCGGATTTTTCTGAATTAATCCATATGTGGCATCGATGGCGTAAACTAATCGCATTTCAACAAAACAGCTCGTGAGCGCTGATAGCAGCATTCAAACAGAGCCCCGGTTCTGCTTCGACTGCTTGTTTACAATAGCCGTATTGCTGATTGTCTTACGTGCGCCGTTTTGCATTACGTTCTCTTTCGTGTGTTTGCCTTCATGCCATAGTGAAAACCACTTCATCGATATTTATACCGAAATAAGCCGAAACAATTAAAGCGAAATTTCAATTAGCGGAGGCCTATATATGAATTGTATCGCATTCAAACGTGATAACAACTGCTACTTATGGTAGGAAAAATGTTTTGCGCAATACAAAGCAGTAGACATACTCCCTTTAAGGAAAATCTTCTAAGTTTTTTCGGTAAAACAAGTAATCGAGGTCCCAGTTTTGTTTTGTGTGTGTAAAACTGGCTCCAAAACTTGTTTTAGGAATTCAGATTGTTTTGGAATTATAGCTAAGTTGTGGGTAGTTATGATACAATTATATTTTATTATAAAATCCGAATATTTTTTTTCAGATCAAGATGCCAAAGATAAAAAAGCCTAGGAGAGCTGCGAAGAAGAAAGAGAATCAGGTCAGTATTGTTTTAAATGGTACCTTCTACATTTATTTTCTAGCTCAGACCCAGTTAGGCCCAATGTTCTAAGAAACCATAATGTTACAGTAAACGAGCAGGATTGAAAGAAATGTGTCAGTGCTGATGACATTATGACTCATTAATGTGAATGAATGTACACATGTGCCGGTAATCTGTCAATGTGTTATTGAAGTAATTCCTAATTTTACGCCAATTTGTAACGCAATGACAAGCCATTGTGAAGTTCTAGGATGCTTTTTCGAGGCACTTCAAGTGGCACACACAACGTGCTGTAATAGACACGCTTTGGATTGAAGTTGAACGTGCGTTTGCAGATATATCTAAACCGATAACGATTAAACGAATCGGCAACGATTTCGTAATTGTTTCGTTGACCTTTCAAGCTCACCAAGACCACCGTATGCGAAACGGCTGATCAAATCACCTACGTTGAATCGACTGGTGTTACCTTCGTTGCGATCGGCCCAGTAGTTGCTGATTTATAAAAGGGCTGCAATGGTGGCGTTGGTGTTGTGTTGTTCTGTAGACACTACGCACACGAGTTTTACATAAACAAGATTGACAGTTGAAAACTATAAACACAATTTGTCAACAACTCTACATGACCATTTTGGTTATAAATACTTTTGATTTTTGTGTCTTCTTTTTCAGTTCTACATCGTAGAAAACATCCTACAGCACAGAACCGCTGGGGAAAAGGTTGACTACCTTGTGAAATGGAAGGGATTCGACCACGAGTGAGTTGACATTTAACACCTCTTATTTTGTTCATGTTAACAGTGCCAAATAGCAAATAAATTAGTGGCAAGATCACGATACTCGATAATTGTTATTGACTCTTTTTTATAGAATCTACACGTTTGTTTTTGTTTGCGTTTTTTTTTTTTAATTTCACCATCGTCATCGTTTCTTTCATTTGCTTGTTCAAGATTTTGTTCAGGGACACTACGCGATATAGTACCAGTTTGCCTAGCCCCGGATTTCTTTCGTGGCCGTCCTTCTTGTGTGGATCTTCTTTGTAAAAATGTTGTAGGGACCTTGAGTGGATCTATTATTGGGGTTTGGAGTGGCCAAATCGCGTTTTATGGAGCAAAATCATTTAAAGAAGGCTATTCATGCAATGCTCTTGACCAATGCCCAAGCGTTTGGTGAAAATTAAGGTTTCCTGGCTTTTGGAAAAGATCCTTTTTTAGGCGTGGATGGGCGCCCCTCGAATCTCGCCCTCTTTTGTGGAGGAGGGCGCCCTTGATGTCGATGGGGCGCTTCTGGCGTGGATAGGGCGCCTCTGGCGTGGATGAGGCGCCTCTCGAATCTCGCCCTCTCTTATGGAGGATGGCGCCCCTGATGTGGATGGGGGCGCCTCTCGAATTGGAAGGGAGCTTCTGGCGTGAGATTGCCTCTCGAATGGGAAGGGCACCTCTCGAATGGGAAGTGCGTCTTTGGCGTGGAGGACGCCTCTGGCGCGGAGATGGGCGCTTTCGCATGAGGAGGGCGCTTCTGGCGTGCGGGTGGGCGCCTCTGGCGTGTAGGGGGCGCCTCTGGCGTGGATGAGGGCGCCTCTCTAATAGAAAGTGCGCCTCTGGCGTGGAGGGCGCCTCTCGCATAAGGAGGTGGGCGCCTCCCGCTTGGGAATGACTCATCTAGCGTGGAGAAGGACGCCTTTCGCATAGGGAGGGCGCCTCTGGTGCGAAGTTCGGCGCCTCTCTCATAGAGACGGCGCCTCTGGCTGTCGACCCTTGAATGGGGAGGGCGCTCCTGGCGCGTAGGACGCCCGCCTTCGTGCAGGGCGCTTCGCCTTAATCCTGCACGACAGGGCCGTGCGGGCGCCTACCAGCGCCTTCGGCGCAGGGGCGCCAGCACCTCCGCGCCAAGGGGGGGGGGGGGGGCGCCCCCTGTATCCGCCCCTGGTGAACTTTGACCCAAGTAGAGCCTAAGTAACCTATTGGCCTGAGATCAAATCTGAGAGCACATCTCATATGGACAGTTTCATGGCGCATCTTCTGCTTCTTGCGGATCGTTTTTAGCTATCTTCGTTCAAAGGTCAATGCGGATTAACTAAAAGTCTACATTTTGGGCCTCGAAGTGCCAAATTTGCATATATATGTCATCATTTAACCTGCAAAATATTGACCTGGTGCCATCAAAATTGCACCTTCACGAGTATTGTACAGGCCTACCTACCCCCCCCCCCCCCCCACAAAAAAGAGCGAAAAAAGAAGAAGACGTTATTCTAGAAGCTGAATCGCTCTTATAGGAGCTGAGATCTTGGGGACGGGACAGAATCTGTCCATCCTCCAGAACGCATAATTCTCTTACGCTCTCCAGTGCGCGTGCTAAGATTCTAAGCCGACGGTCTGCGCGCTGACGGCGCGGACGCGGACAGCGACTCTGACGTTCACCATTGGGTGAACGCCAACTAATCGTGGGCTGCAGCTAATCTCGGACCTCTGAGAATTGTGGTTCCACTAAGTGGTAAACTTCGCCTTATTTAGATGTTACGTGGATACAATTTTGAAAGGTGTTAAGACAAGAAGTGTGGATCTGTTGGCTTGTTTATTTCGTCAAACAATACCACACATGTGCCTTTTCCCTAGATCTATTTTCTTCTTGAACCGTATTCTAATCTCACTAGAGGGTTTAAAGAACCCATTTCTTTTGCAACTTGTAGCCTTTCCATCCTTTGGATTTGAGTCTTGTTTGCTTTGTTTTTATTTAAACTACGGAGGACCAGTCAAGTGGCGATTGCATGGCGATTGCTTACAGATACCTCAGTTTTTAAAACACACTATTTTCTTCATTTTCAGCCCCCCTACCTGGGAACCAGAGAAACACCTGGAGAACAACATTCTTCTTTCCCAGTATAAGCTTGACCATGGCCTGGTAAGTACGGAGAATGTGTTCCAATTGTGTCCTTTAACCCTCGCCAGTGCAGCGCCGATCTGCCTGTGTACTCTGTGTGTGTGTGGGGGGGGGGGGGGGGGATGACGCGCCCTCTGTCGATTCGCCCCAAATAGAGCTAGAGCCTTGCAACAAAAACGAGCGCGTCGGGCGACACGAGAAGAAAGCGATGATACCAAATGTTAAGTTTCTAGGTTAACCTTAGGTCAATGACCCGAAAGCACCTAATCCCTTTTTTGCCGATAACGTGGCTTCTAAGCAAGCTGGCGCTGCGATGCAAAGACCAAGACGTTCCTTGACATCAGGAGAATGCGATTCGACACTTTCCGAGTTTACAATGCCCTTATTCCGGGTCAAGGATCACGAGGTCATGCGAGGTCATCTACGGTCAGTGACCTCGGGTAACACGTTTAGTTCATGACGTATTTTGATCCGTATTTGAGCCAAAAGGATGTTAGATTCTTAATCAGCGTATCAAAATACTCTGGAAGAAATCGTTGAAACGCAAAACGTGCATAAAGTCATCAGATGTCTCATGTCAGTGACCTCAGATGACCCGGACGACCTCTGGAGGGTCACGATTACACTAGAACCCACGAGTTCCAACTAAAAACATCATTTGATGTTTATCATTATATAAAAAACACGGAACTTTGTAAGCTTTGGAACGCTTCGGCACGCATTTTCTACTTGACATGACCTTGAGAATGATGTCACAGGTCACGGGTCATTGAGAGTCATAGGTCACGGGTCATTGAGAAAGGACCTCGACATTTTGAGGTTAGGTGTACAATTCTTCAAAGCTGAGGTAGACAAAATTGTGTGTCGATCGGCGCGTTTTTACGCGACTGATTCCCGGAGAACCGAGATGAGTGGCATCCCCCCCCCCCCCACGCTGCACTGGCGACTGGCGAGAGTTAATGTATGCTGATCTACTACATTGGGGTTCTTGTGGTTTACGCTTTAGCTTGTTACGCTTACACTTTTTGCATTCATACATTGGGTGCAGAATAAGTATGCTTTTAATATTAGTTCATGTGGCTCACTTCCACTATTAAGCGTTTTTTTTCGACGACCATAGGTTGCGCCAAGTTAAAAAAAAATAGACAGGTTAATCCGGAAATTCTGCTGTTTGGATCCCTCATCAACGGAACGTCAAGACGGTCTCTCCTACTGGTTTTCGACTGCACTCGGTGCTGTGCATTGCGATTGTGTTAACGGTGCAGCTGCGTGTGTGTGAGGTGCGAAGGATGGTCCTCTGGGAATGAGTATCTATGCAGCCAATGTCTTCCACGACATGCACAACAATAGCAAAATAAACCTACCTCATAAGGATGCAAATTCCAAGCCCACAGCCCTGGCGTTGGGCCCAGATTCAAGCCGGCAGGGCTGATGGTGTGTCTGAGCCCATGCTTGTCGGGCTTTTGCCGGGCTCAGCAAGGACGAT
>JAXIVJ010000226.1:7500-52500 GCA_036785665.1 Chirona hameri | reverse complement strand
GGGAGCGCCGGGCTCACCCAGCCAACGGACAAGAGGGGTCCGTCTCTGGTCGAGGATCGTGATGGTGCCGGCGGGAGCGCCGGGCTCACCCAGCCAACGGACAAGAGGGGTCCGTCTCTGGTCGAGGATCGTGATGGTGCCGGCGGGAGCGCCGGGCTCACCCAGCCAGCGGACAAGAGGGGCCCGTCTCCGGTCGAGGATTGTGATGATGCCGGCGGGAGCGCCGGGCTCACCCAGCCAGTGGACAAGAGGTGCCCGTCTCTGGTCGAGGATCGTGATGGTGCCGGCGGGAGCGCCGGGCTCACCCAGCCAACGGACAAGAGGGGTCCGTCTCTGGTCGAGGATCGTGATGGTGCCGGCGGGAGCGCCGGGCTCACCCAGTCAGCGGACAAGAGGGGCCCGTCTCCGGTCGAGGATCGTGATGGTGCCGGCGGGGGCGCCGGGCTCACCCAGCCAGCGGACAAGAGGGGCCCGTCTCTGGTCGAGGATCGTGATGGTGCCGGCGGGGGCGCCGGGCTCACCCAGCCAGCGGACAAGAGGGGCCCGTCTCTGGTCGAGGATCGTGATGATGCCGGCGGGAGCGCCGGGCTCACCCAGCCAGTGGACAAGAGGAGCCCGTCTCTGGTCGAGGATCGTGATGAGGTATGGCTACATAATCAATAGTCATTGCTAAAAATAAGTCGTCGGTCTTAATGGTCTTGATTCGGTGCCAAAGGTGAAAAACGTGTGGAGTTCACTTAAGTATGACTGTTAACCTGGGAGTGAACATTTTCAAATAATAGGCGAAATTATGTTCCGACAGTTGTGCCAACTTGGGCGGTGCTGCGCCCCGCTGTTTTAATACTGTCTGCGAGAAGAAGAAAAACGTGTGTGTGGGGGGGGGGGGGGGGGCGTGGGGGGGGGGGGGGGGGAGGGGCATAGCCTTGCATTTGTGTATGGGCTAAGGAAGAGCGCCCTTGATGTTTTTCGGCGTTATTTGGGCTTCCTTCAAACCATCATAGTGACAGATAGCAATGACTTGTAATGTCTTGACTAGAAAATTATGTCCATATGTAGCAATTTAGACCTCGTTTCGATTCGAAGATATCGACCTAAGATCACTGGACCTACCAACAATTATGTTCCTCGATAATCCCGACCAGCCCGTCAAATTTCGCTCTAGCTTTCAAAGGGGCCGAGATCTCGAGGTCCGAATGAGCTCCCCTGAGGAAAGGGACATCCAAATTGCATTACGATTGGTCGATAACTGCATGAGTTTTGTTAACATCCGAATGTGGGGTTTGCATTATTGCCTTGGCGATGGTAGAAACGAACAGTGCTACAGTCTGGTGTGCCTTCACTTGTACCATGTATCATTGTAGCATGTTTGTTTCCGTGTTTTCCTGCAGGTTATGCCTGATCCTCTTCCTGAACCCGGTGAAATCCTTGAACTGAAAGGTAATTATGATTTTATATACGCATAAACGTTGATTGCTGCAAACGCAAATTGCATTTAATATTGACTGATGTTCATATAGGTATCAAGCATTTTTAAACAATAAGTACGGTCACCTTGAGTGGGCGACAAGTGCTTAACCTTTGCCAGTTCTGGAAGATGCCACTACTCCTCTTTCTTTCTTTTTAAACAAGGCGTAAAAACGCGCAATTCCCACGACATTTTGGGTACCTTACTTTGGAATAATTGTACACCTAACTTAAAAAATAGGGTCTAACCCCTCATTGAACCGTGGGCTATGACGTCATTCCCAAGGTCATATCAAGCGGATAGTGTGTTTCGGCGAGGCATATGTATTTGTCTTTTTTATTTTGTGTATGCATTTTGTGATGTGTATTTTGATGCGCTGATTTGGAATCTGACATCCATTTTGACATCCATTTATCCATGACATCCATCTGACTTGCATACGTGTAACATAAGCTACAACGCAACTAGATATTTACCAGACGATTGTTAGGATGCGAGCTTGTCAAGGTAAACCGCTCTATGTATTCGATCACTAGTATCATGGTAATCGTTTTTTTCAGGTGAAGGAATTTGGAAATCAGTTTTCGAATCCGAGACAGTGCTGGTGGCGTGCAAGTCATCAGCAACTAAGGCAAGTAGCTGGTAGAACGTGTCATATATCCTGACAAGTAATGAACTTTTCTTGACCGCTTAGGTTTGTCTCTTGTAATAGTTTACTCTTCTAATTGAAAAATAATAAATCAGGATGTTAAAATCCCATCCCCATTTGTGTCTCTATATCGATCGTGTTATGCCGGTATGCCTTGTGTCAGTGTTTCATGATTTACCACATCACACATTAACCCTGCCACTCAAACCACATCAAATACACGTGTGTCTGGGTCTGCGTGCGTGCGTGCGTGCGTGCGTGCGTGCGTGCGTGCGTGCGTGTGCGTGTGCGTGTGCGTGTGCGTGTGCGTGTGCGTGTGCGTGTGCGTGTGCGTGTGCGTGTGCGTGTGCGTGTGTGTGTGTGTGTGTGTGTGTGTGTGTGTGTGTGTGTGTGTGTGCGTGCGTGTGCGTACGTGCGTGCGTGCGTGCGTGCCTGCGTGCGTAGCGCGTTCATCTGCGTTTGTTCATTATGTGTCCTGTTATTATGTTTGTACCTACGCTAAGGTCCGTTCACCTCATATACTAACACATTGTTCGTTTCATTTCTAGAAAGATCTGTTGACTGCCATCAAGGCTGCAGTTCCTCCCTCGCAAAAGACGTCGCGACAGCAAACTGGACTGGGTATGTTTTGACATGATCGATGTTATCCTCATTCTTTACCGATTCGATTGTCACTAGTTGTCCAGAGTCCAAACACAGTTGGATAGGGCCATAGTCCACTACTTGTGTTAATCTGTTTGCCCTTGCGGTGTATGGAATAAAACAAACGCATTTGTCCTTTGGTATTCTCGAGTTTTAAGGATCAGTTTTAAGTTTGAGTTTTGCGGCGAGTCAGTTAACCCGCGCCCCGCTGGGCCATTCAGCCGAACACACCCTGCTGGTGGTGGTGGGGTGTGGGGGGGGGGTCAGATTCTGCAGCCTCCCCCCCCCCCCCCAGCTATCTCGACAACTATTGGTCCGATTTTGATGCAACAAACGTCATTCGACGCGCCGTGACGATATATTTCCATACCGACCTTAAAAAGTATATTTTGACCAAAATGTTGAGTGTGGGGGCCACAAACCGAAAATTGTAGGGTATTTTTTAAATGTCACTATGTTTTTTAACCGATTTGGATAACTCAAACTGCATTGTTCCCAGAATAGGGTGCTTAGTAACATACAGAGAGCTCATTTCGGAATATGACAAATCAGAGGCGTAGTCAGGTGATGAAAAACGGGGAATATTTGGAAGATTTTTGGAAAAATCTGGGGATTTTTCTAATAATTTATGGTCATTTGGGAGCACATAGCGTGACAAGTCGACTTATATGCTCAACACACCGACATTACTCGCAAAACATCATAGGCGGATCCAGGTAAGCCACTGGTGGGGGGGGGGGGGGACTGACGGCTTCTTCTTGTAATGCTGCCACCCAACGTTCTTACCTGGACACGCCTCTGATAAAAAGTACCCCAATCGCTTCCATTTACCATGGACATTCCTCCGGATATGTATTAATTGCGACTACGGTATCGTAGAAGGAAGAATAAGCAAGAAAACGCACAATTACGTCCGCAGCGACCTACCCGTGACTAATTGCCTCCTCTTTACCAGGCCCTGGCACCGCCCCTGATTGACCGATTTTGATCATCCTGGCCATAACATCCGCTATTAAATTATAAGAAATAAAAAAAGTTCAGCTTCCTAAAGCAAACCGTTCAGGAGTTAAGATCGAACAACTTGCGGGGGCAGAAACTGCCCCCCCCCCCCCCCCCGAATGGGGTAAATGATATCACTTATGCAGTCTATGCAGTATGCACCCTTCGACGTTTACCAAAAAGACCGATCATACTCTGTCCTCTTTCAAGCAATGCTGTCTCTGAGATAACATGCTTACTTTGTGTGACGTACGGTAGCTATTACGAGTATCACGTGTATTCTTATCGTGCTTTTCCTTTTTTGTTAACAGGTAACAAGAAGCTCTCGTGCCACATGTGTGGATTTCAATTCAAGAATTGCCGCTTCTCGCAGCACTTCAGACGTCATCATAAGATCAACGATCGAGACACCCTGAGGAGCCTCAAGGAAGATATGCGGAAGTTCTCTGCAGAAATAGAAGCGAGGTAGGTGCGCCACGCTCAAGTGCGTGCGCGCGGGAGGGGAGTTTTCGTTCATCAACGTTTTCGGCCGGCTCAGTACTTTACTACCCAAAGCTTTACCTGATCCCAAAACATAACCAATGACGTGAACTCCATTAAATATAAATCGTATTAAACTATTAGAGCTGTGGAATGCTCCAGTTATGGAATGTTTCCTTTCAGGATGTGATGTTTCTTTTCAACTATACCCTGTCTTCCGGTGTCTGAAACTGTTACGGTTTCAAGATAGTTTCTATTTTACAGGAAACCAAAAGTGCCAGAAAAACTTACATGCGCTGAGTGCGGTGCATCCGTCCGACATCTGCATCTTCACCTCAAGCGCAATCACCGGGTGAAGGACCGTGCTGCTCGCAAGGCCATGAAGGACGCCGCCTACATCAACGAGCTGGTAATCACCGTGTGGTTTATGATAACGATCACAAACTAATAATCGCACTGATAACAAATTAAGTGAAAACGGCATTGCATAAGATGACCTTCAACCTCGTCGCTGTTGAACGGTAATTATGGATGTTCACGTGGTTACTTGCATTTATTTTTGTGTGTATTTATATTCGGTGTTGTGACGTTTGCAGCGGTTTGCGATACAGTTTGCCGTTTTGCCAGGGTCGCTTTGTTCCCTATATATACTCGCTGAGTCGAATAAGTCAAATAATTTAGAGCATATTACATTACATTACATTAATTTGATCGGTATTTGTAAGGCCACTTGGCCTGCTGGGAACCGTTCTCATCGAGCTCGAATCCTATGAGACATTGCATACTCTAGTCAGGCACTGAGTACTTGATGTTTGCCCAGTGTGCATCCAGCCTGGATTTGAATTGGTCTACAGAGGCAGCACTGACAACCGGTAGATGCAGACCGTTCCAGTCGTTGACCACCCGCGCACTTTGTAGTATATATTTTATATTGTATATATTTTAATAAATATAACGTTTTATGCATAGTTAAATAATGACAGATCTAAGTAGAGGCTGGGTAATAGTATCAGTACACAACAGTACCAATAACACTATTATTGTAAAAAAATAATGTCATGGAGGCTGGGGACATCGACATCTATCAGTCCACCGCGCGGGCGGCTTTTGTATTACACTATTATTGTAAACAAAAAAAAACTGTCATGGAGGCTGGGGACATCGACATCTATCAGTCCTCCGCGCGGGAGACTGTTGTATTTCCGTTTTTGTCTACAATTCATAAGTTTATGCCTATTTTTTATCTCTGTCTCTCTGTCTCTCTCTGTCTCTCTGTCTCTCTGTCTCTCTGTCTCTCTGTCTCTCTGTCTCTCTGTCTCTCTGTCTCTCTGTCTCCCATCCTCTCTCCCATCCTCTCTCCCATCCTCTCTCCCATCCTCTCTCCCATCCTCTCTCCCATCCTCTCTCCCATCCTCTCTCCCATCCTCTCTCCCATCCTCTCTCCCATCCTCTCTCCCATCCTCTCTCCCATCCTCTCTCCCATCCTCTCTCCCATCCTCTCTCCCATCCTCTCTCCCATCCTCTCTCCCATCCTCTCTCCCATCCTCTCTCCCATCCTCTCTCCCATCCTCTCTCCCATCCTCTCTCCCATCCTCTCTCCCATCCTCTCTCCCATCCTCTCTCCCATCCTCTCTCCCATCCTCTCTCCCATCCTCTCTCCCATCCTCTCTCCCATCCTCTCTCCCATCCTCTCTCCCATCCTCTCTCCCATCCTCTCTCCCATCCTCTCTCCCATCCTCTCTCCCATCCTCTCTCCCATCCTCTCTCCCATCCTCGCTCCCATCCTCGCTCCCATCCTCGCTCCCATCCTCGCTCCCATCCTCGCTCCCATCCTCGCTCCCATCCTCGCTCCCATCCTCGCTCCCATCCTCGCTCCCATCCTCGCTCCCATCCTCGCTCCCATCCTCGCTCCCATCCTCTCTCCCATCCTCTCTCCCATCCTCTCTCCCATCCCCCTTCCCCTCCCTCTCCCCCTCCCCCTTCCCCTTCCCCTCCCCCTTCCCCTCCCCCTTCCCCTCCCCTCACCTTCCCCATCCCCATCCCCATCCCCTCCCTTAGTAAAAATATCAAAGTACTAACAATAATGTCGTCATTTCAGGAAAAGGAACTGCTGAATCGTGCCGAGAGGAGCAACGTGAGCGAGGAAGACATGATCAGGATGTTCGTGGCGTCAAAGGCTGGATGGCGCAAGAAGCCCACAACGGCGCTCCGTCAGGAGAAACAGCTTCGGAAGTTGTTCTCTCAGGTTTCTGCCACACTGACGCCTTCCGAAGTCCTACGTACTCAGCTGGACGATGTGGAAAAAATTCTGATCAGTCAAGTGACGGAACATTCTGCAGCTGTCAAATCACTGGTCATTGCCATGCTCGAATTTCAGAGGTACGCGAGCGTCCGCGAGCCTGAGTTTTCCGTGCAGTGGGATGCGACGAGAAGGAGGCTCGAAACATGGAAACGGGATGCTTGTTCAGCAGACCTTCATCGCGAAGCCTCGCTGCAAGACAAGATGGCCGAAGATGGTTATCTGCCATCCCCAGAGGAGCTGAACGGCTTCCGTCAACGCGTGCTGGAAGAGCTCCCAGCACTATCTCGCATGGAGAGTAACACGATCAGGCGAAACCACGCTGTGAGGATGAGACGCCTGCTCACGTCTGCCCTGCTACTGCAGAACTTCCAGCGTGCTGGTACGATAAAAAACGCGAAGCTGTCAGAGTTCCAGCTTATCCAGGGCTCTGTATTACGTGTCAAGGATCACAAGAGCAGCGCGTCATACGGGTCTGCGAACCTTGTTGTAAAAGACTTACAGGACTACTTGCATTCATTTGTAAACAAGTTCAGACCTCTCCTCGTCAAGAATGCAGCAGATGACTCCCTCTTCCCTCTGTCCGAACCGGCGCTGGATATCGGCGGGGTTTGTGACAGCTACGGAGTGAAAAGGTTTAACCCGACGAAACTCAGGAAAACTGCGTCGACCGCGGCCTTTGATCATTTGGATGATACGGAACGCCGAAAACTAGCAACCCATATGACGCACAGGTCGGAGACGCAGTTTAAGGCGTATTCCGCCAAGAACCGCAGAACAGAGGCCACAAGAACGGTGGAGCGGATGGAGCAGATACTTTACGGAGCGGCTGAAGAGTGTAGCACGGTGCCAAGCTCAGCCGGTGCTCTTCAGAGGGAGGCCTTCAGCAGCCAGGAATTGTCTATCATCGAAGCCGAAGTGAGGCGTTTGGCCCGTCTCGAACAGTTCGTGACGCACAATCGGGCCATGATGTTGATGTCGAAACATGTGCCCATTTTCGACAAACACGCCCCTAAGAGTGTTGAAAATAAGATGCGTTCCATCCTCCAAAAAGTGAGAGTGTCATCCCACCGCCTCGGGGCCCGGTCGTCCGACCGCCTTCGGTCGTCCAACCGCCTGCGGTAGTGCATATGAAAAGGTCTTGCCGTACACCGATATTCGATCGTCTCACCCTGTGAGAGATTCTCTTTGAGGTTTGTTTGCTGGTGTCATGCACTGAAGTCAGTATCACACCACTCGCCTTGACAGCATCATTTTTTTGGTTCGTATCGTAGCTGGCTGTTTTTTTTAAAGGAAATGCTCCTTTTCCTGCCCGCTTGTTTGATGTAAGGAAGCCTCGTAGTGGTGTTTTCGTTTTAAGCGGAATAAGCAACCTGCAGTTTGTTTATTCACTATGAGCTGCGAGCTGGCGCTGTTCTGTACCTCCAGGCTGATTTGGCACAAACCGGGGCTGACATACGGTGGTCAGCTTGTTTTTGTCAATTCCATGAGTAATGAAATAATATATGTCATGTTCAAGTGTGTTCTGATAACATATTTTACTGATATATTTTACTAGACCAGCATATCTACTAGATACTAAACCGCTGTACGGACACCAAATATCGCATCACGCCTCTTCTTTTTCCAGCTTGATGCATCTAACGTAAATCACAATATCACTTGTTGTGGGGGACTTCGTGTGACCGGACTGAGGTCAAGGATATGTCGCAAATGCTCCTCGTGTTCCTTGCTTGCACAGTTTCCCGCGGAGTTATTTTTAGGTCGACCTTCTTGCTTAGTAACGGTGTGTTCACATGCCAAAGATCTTGGTTTGTGATAGTGGTTTGTCACACGATCTCGGAAAAGCGTCTCAGTAAAACAGCCGAGCGTACTTCATCACCAAAGTAGTTAACAAACAGATGAATGAGACTGCACTGAATGGGCGTTTGGCAGGTAGCCAATTGGAGCAGTGGCGGACAACGACCACGGACAGCCAACTCGTCGTCCGGCTTATAGACCTGGGTGCTGATCACACGCCGGCTGCGGCCAGGCCAACGAGGCTCGATAACCATGATTGGTATGAGCTCGCATCAAACTTGCTACTTCGCTAGGCTTCTCTGTGCGTTTATCCGGACCCAAAAAGATCACCACTATGAATATCGAACTCACGCACACACACACATACACACAGACACAGTACACGTTGGGCGTGCTGGTACGCTGGGCGTGAGATGAGTACACGCTGGGCGTGCGGTTGGTACACGCTGGGCGTGCGGTGTGTACACGCTGGGCGTGCGGTGTGTACACGCTGGGCGTGCGGTTGGTACACGCTGGGCGTGCGGTTGGTACACGCTGGGCGTGCGGTTGGTACACGCTGGGCGTGCGGTTGGTACACGCTGGGCGTGCGGTGTGTACACGCTGGGCGTGCGGTTGGTACACGCTGGGCGTGCGGTGTGTACACGCTGGGCGTGCGGTTGGTACACGCTGGGCGTGCGGTTGGTACACGCTGGGCGTGCGGTTGGTACACGCTGGGCGTGCGGTTGGTACACGCTGGGTGTGCGGTTGGTACACGCTGGGCGTGCGGTTGGTACACGCTGTGCGTGAGGTGTGTACACGCTGGGCGTGCGGTTGGTACACGCTGGGAGTGTGGTTGGTACACGCTGGGCGTGCGGTTGGTACACGCTGGGCGTGCGGTTGGTACACGCTGGGCGTGCGGTTGGTACACGCTGGGCGTGCGGTTGGTACACGCTGGGCGTGCGGTTGGTACACGCTGGGCGTGCGGTGTGTACACGCTGGGCGTGCGGTGTGTACACGCTGGGCGTGCGGTGTGTACACGCTGGGCGTGCGGTTGGTACACGCTGGGCGTGCGGTTGGTACACGCTGGGCGTGCGGTGTGTACACGCTGGGCGTGCGGTTGGTACACGCTGGGCGTGCGGTTGGTACACGCTGTGCGTGAGGTGTGTACACGCTGGGCGTGCGGTTGGTACACGCTGGGAGTGTGGTTGGTACACGCTGGGCGTGCGGTTGGTACACGCTGGGCGTGCGGTTGGTACACGCTGGGCGTGCGGTTGGTACACGCTGGGCGTGCGGTTGGTACACGCTGGGCGTGCGGTTGGTACACGCTAGGCGTGCGGTTGGTACACGCTGGGCGTGCGGTTGGTACACGCTGGGCGTGCGGTTGGTACGCGCTGGGCGTGCGGTTGGTACACGCTGGGCGTGCGGTTGGTACACGCTGGGCGTGCGGTTGGTACACGCTGGGCGTGCGGTTGGTACACGCTGTGCGTGAGGTGAGCACACGCTGTGCGTGAGGTGAGCACACGCTGGGCGTGCGGTTGGTACACGCTGGGCGTACGGTTGGTACACGCTGGGCGTGAGGTGGGTACACGCTGGGCGTGCGGTTGGTACACGCTGGGCGTGCGGTTGGTACACGCTGGACGTGCGGGCGTGCGGGCATGTGAGGAGACGAGTGCACGCCTAGCTTGCGTTTACATGTGGTAGGCTTCACGTGCACTTTGAACGTGCCCGGAGACTGTTCCCTTTTGGATGTGGGGTCACGTGACCTGGACTGGTGACTTGACCTGAGATGATCCGGGGTTAAATTTTGACACAGTGTCGGCAATTGATGCCTAGATATAGGTGTGCCAAGTTTGGCGCCACTACGCGCAGCCTTTTCCCGCTATCGACGAAAAACCCGAGGGGGGGGGGGGGCGGAAATCCCCCCCACCTCCCGGCCAGTGCGCAGGTTAACCTTGACCTGCACTTACAATTTAACTTTTACTTCAGCGGAACATTCCCCAGGTATGTGCACATAGTCTGGGCGAGTTTCAGCAACCAACTGTCTTACTACCTAGTCTCAGTAGCCGCCGCTACTGAGACTAGGTAAACTTATAATTTTGACCTTTCATTTGACCTTGACCTGACTCATGACCTTTTAAGAAAAGGTTAGGGATGCTTTAGATTCTTGTGGTTGAGACCTTTCCAACGCCGCCTCGCGGGCTTCGCTACGACCATCCGTTCTCGAGATAGCAGGGGGGGGGGGGGGGGAATACCCCAGCAGGGCGCGGGTTAAGTTAAGGTCATGTGAAGGCGATTTAGGCTCTTTCAGACAGACAAAGAGCTCTTATTTCAGGCCGGGGTCCTGTAAACCGACATGGGCCTCTTCAGACCGACCAATATCGCACAGACCCATGGAGAGCCCAAAGCGCCTCTCGGGTGGGTGGGGGTTAATATATGTTAGCCCCCACTTGGGCCTTGAGGGCAGGGGTGTAGTTTCGTATTCAATTAGGGGGCTTGAGCCCCCCCCCCAACTTGGGTGAGATAGTGGATCAAATCCGGGGAGAAATTCGGATCTTTAAGGTTTTGATGGTACTTTGAACGTTTTTTACCCACTTCAGCCCCCTCAACTTGATTGGAGAAGCTACGCCCCTGCTTGAGGATATGGCACGAATGCCCTTCCCCATTTCCAGACCAATTCCAAAAAAGTATCTAATCATCTAACCTCTGCCAACGACATTGGACCATCGTGCATGAACAATAAAGATTGGTCCATTACTAGCGCAAAAACGGTGCAATAAAGCGCACTACAAGTGGCGCAGCTGAGACATATTTGGTGTATTTGAATGCATGAGTATGTACCTACTAGGTTTCAAGCGTAAGGCCGACGATGCATCTCTTTGTGTTGCAAGTGTCCTGACAGAGCGCACTAATGTCGTTAAAAAGCGATAAAATATGACGCAACTCATACGTTCGTGGCGCACAATAAAATACTGAGGAAACAAGGAGTGGAAGAAGTCTATTAAAAGCGCACATGAAAAAGCGCCAAAATGTCTGATATTTGTGAGCAGCGATTTCAGCGCAGTGCGCCTGTCAACGACCCAGTTGTGTCCTATTCTGGAGCTCACGATTGTGAATGCGCTTGAATGCGACAGGTCAGTTTTTTAGAAATTCATTTTTTAGGAAAAATAGCAATAGATAAGCCAAAAACCAAACGTCAGATGAGTTTTTTTGCAACTTCCAACAACATCAAAGCATCCATAGTCTTTGAAACCCATTATTTAAAAAAAATGAAATGTCACGATTTCCAGCTCAACGTCCTGTGACATTTCAATTTTCTTGCCCGGGACCAACTGCCCATTTGACACATTTTTTATTTAACTTAGAGTTGTGTGTAATTAATGACAATGCAGCATTAAAAAGTGCATAAATAATGTAGAGTGAGACAAGAGCATCACAATGAACATAGGTTTTTAGAAATATGTTGAATATTTACGGAGGAGCATCAAAATTAAAAATGTCGAGTAGCATCTAATTTAATTTGCATTTGTTTGATTTGAGCGCACTTTTTGTTTTTTTCGGCGCAATGGACAAAATTGCTTTTTTCTACATGGTTATACGTGGATGATCGGTCAAAAAGTCTCGAAAGTTTCTTGAGATGCTTTTCTTACCATTTTGGCTGTTTCCTACTCTTCATTGTGTATTGTAATCGAAATATTTGGATCTATCGTAATTGTCCAATAACAGCGCATTTTCATGTGCAATTTACCTGCGACAGTCGACTTAGGGCGCTGTCGGATTAAGGCGTGTGCTGTTGCATAAAAGCGCAATAATGTTAACTAAAAGAGCAATTCGATTCCCGACAGGAATCACAAAGAATATATAGCCTCAACACCAACCAAATTAGCTACACACATAGATTCTAAAAATAGGTACCAGCATTTGCGTGAATCTTCTCAATAGCTCCACTGTTGTGAAATTACAAGCAAACTCTTCTCTCGTCTTTCTTGAAATATAAACGCACAATCGAACACACAGTAGCTCTGACTATGTTGTACGATGCCAGTATTTCAGCGATAGGTTTATCTACCACTTAAAATATAAAAATTCAGACCGAAACACGCTACTCTTATGCGGCCACTCGCTGCGACAGACAGCCATGGGGTGTCATCCCGGGATTCCCCATGTATCGGCTGCCGAGCGGCTAAGCATTAGCGATGACGTCACTGGTGCTCTGGTCCAGTCGTGGCCAGCCCCGTCGCCGCAGCTGCGCTTTCGAGCGTTTTGCGGTCTTTTGACGGGTGTTGACGACCGGCAATTTGAAGTCGTCGCCGTTAGAAAAGTAAGTTAGGTAGTTAGGTTGCAAGTCTATGCTTTTTAAATATTTTGCTTTTTTAAAAGCATGTCTTGAATTGAGCCAAAACAATGCCATTTATCGCCCCTCAGCCAGACCGGGGCAGCATGTGGCCGTCTGGCGCCACCCCCCGCCCCCCCCCCCCAACTCAGCCAGACCGGGGCAGCGTACGGCCGTCTCGTCCCTCAGCCGGACTGGGGTAGCATATGGCTGTCTCGCCCCTCAGCCAGACCGGGGCAGCTTGGCCGTCTCACGCCCCCCCCCCCCCCCCCCCGTTGCCGGACAGGGGCACGGGGCAGCGTATAGCCGTTTCACCCCTCAGCCAGACCGGGGCAGCGTATGCCCCCCCCCCCTCCGTTGCCGGACCGGGGCACGGGGCAGTGTATAGCCGTTTCATCCCTCAGCCAGACCAGGGCAGCGCATGGCCGTCTCGCCCTCAGCCAGACCGGGACAGCGTATGGCCGTCTCTCTAGCCCCCTCCCTGAGCCGGACCGGGGCAGCGTATGTCCGTCTCACCCCCCCCCCCCCCCCCCGTTGCCGGACCTGGGCATGGGCAGCGTATAGCCGTTTTATCCCTCAGCCAGACCGGGGCAGCGTATGGCCGTCTCTCCCCTCCCCCCTCAGCCAGGCCGGGGCAGCGTATGGCCGTATCACCCCTCAGTCAGACAGGTGCGTGCAGTGCATGGCCGTCTCGCCAGTCGCCCCTCACACAGACCGGGGCAGCGTATGACCGTCTCCCCCTCAGCATGAATTAACCCGCGCCGTGCCGGTGCCACCTTCGCCGTGCCGGGGGGGGGGGGGCGTTTTGACGCCCCTCTAACTTGGCTCCTATGGGACGTAGACGGAAAAAAACACCGTTCGAAAGCTTGTCATAATGCATTTTCAAACTATTTTAGACATTTGTTTTTCAGGTCAATATTGAGGTCACCAGAGGTCATCAATGGTCAGATTTTCAAGTTTTAGGACTTCGCTCCAGACATTCCCAGATAGCACAGGAACTATGATAGATAGGAACAAACGAGAAAAAAAAATGGAAAGCTCTGGAAAAATGCAATCTGCACGGTGCCCTCATATTTGAGCTCAGGTGAATAGTTTAGGCTCCAGAGCTCATCAAATGTCAAAAAGTTTTTTTAGCAAACGTTTTCACAGATATATTTTTACCTAAAAAAGGTAGGGCAATAATTTTGACGCCATCGTGTTTGCCTCGTCACGGCTCTTCGTATAATATGCATGATGACCATGTTAGGTCAGCTTAAAAAATTGACCTCAGGTCAAGGGGTGAGCCAATTAGGGCATGTTGCACATTGGAAGACGGGCGTCGACAAGACAAACACATTGGTGCCAGTTGCACTTCTCTATCTTGATTTTGTCAAGAGTTATTGGCAAAAAGGTGTTGGTGACCTCAGATGACCTCATCTGACCCTGTAGGGGTCACTGAACAAAAATTGAACCTAGAACTTCAAGAATGGCCTATGATAACATGATCCAGAAGGAATTGGCTGATATAATTCATTTCCTCAGAATAGGAAGCATTTGATTATTTCCCCATTGACTTATAATGGGGTCACGAAATTGACCCGACCTTAGGTCACCGATATAAAAAAAAATCCGAGATATACGTATTGTAGATACTATTGCTCTTCTGAAATCCTGTAAGTACGAAATCGATCGGCCACAAACTGTGGCTGTGGTGCCACCGGAAACATTTTTGGAGGTGGGGGTCACGTGACCTGGTCTGGTGACCTGACCTGAGATGACCCGATGTATTTTTTTAACATAATGTGCGCAATTGATGCCCGAACAGCTGTGCCGCGCCGCCGTTTTTCGCTATCCTCTAAAAACCTTAGGGGGGTGGGGCGTCTAAACGCCCCCCCCCCCCCCCCGGCACAGCGCGGGTTAAGGGAGGGGTGATTATCCGCGGTAAACGTTATCTTAAATAGGATCGTACCTTAGGCGCAACTATTCGTATCCCGTTCGAAATATTCGCACCGCACCGAACCGCGTGCGGCGACAGCCGAGTCGGACCAGAGCACCAGTGATGTCATGCTAATGTGAGCGATTGGGGCGCTAAAATCCCTGGATGACTCTACCTCTCTTATACGGCCTTTCAGAAAGCCTAGGACGTTGTGCTACGAGGGCGTATGAGTTCATAGGGAAGAATATTTGCCATGGATTATATTTGTCGTCCATGGATACGCATCACTCTTTAAATCTAGGGAAATTCTACAAAAAGTCTCGTTACACACAACTTATCTGAAATTTTGTGAAATTTGTTTAGTACGATGTAAACAGAACTATTGAAAAGTCTGATTTGTGTTGAATACACATTGTTTTCCAATGGCGGCTACTTTTGATACCGATTCCTGTCGCGAAAGGCGCCACCAGTAGTTTGTCCGTGCCTGGCCTAAAGGACCCATGGTTCATGGATACCCAATGCAAAAACCTAGCCAATGGTCTGTTTTGTTCTCAGTCATTTCTTTGTCTTTATTTTACCCTCACAGTGTCCCAACGCATGTTGCCAGAACTAATTCAGAAACATGTCTTTTTCAGGCATCGTTACATCATCCAGATATGTAACGAGCATCGACATCATCCGCAATAAGAAACAAGAAAAGAAATCAGAGCAAGTTTGAAAGGAACATTTGCCTGGAACAATTCAAATGAAGGAAGAAACTATGTAATCCCATGGAGAGTTAACTGCCGGAAGCTTCCTACAAGTAGACGTATTATCCACGGCAAATCCCCCAAATATCTGTGAAAATAACTACAGCTTTCCAGAGAAGAATCTTACTTCAGCTTGCAGCAATGCGTTTGCGCCAACTCTCAGCGTATTCTTCAAACTTCCTCGAGGGTCCCTTTCATCTTTTAACATGAGTTTCATTCTTCCAATCGGCTCCATGGTGGTCGGCTTTGTCGGCGCCATGTTTTCAGCCACGCCTACAATCGCCATCCTTACTTCTGAAACTCTTCGTCGCCGTCCCATGTTCCAAACCATGGCCAATCTCGCACTGAGCGAGACCATGTTCCTGTTCGGCTGCGGCATCGTTGGGCTCCTCAACGTGACCGGTCACGTCACCATGTCCCCGCTCTGGTGCGCGTTCCTGCAGGCGCACAACATCGGCCACGGGGTGGGCAGCACAGCCGCTCTCCTCTCACTCACCGTGGAAAGGTACGTCGCCATCCTGCACGGCCTCAGGTACGACGCCGTGCTGACGCGTCGACGAAAGCGCGCTCTGCTGGCCGCCTCTTGGATCGTTTCCGTCGTGTGGATTTGTATCCTGACCGTCGGCATGTGGAGACATATCCACCGGGAGACGGGCGACGCACACGTGAAGTGTATGTTCCTGGAAATAGCCCCTGAGTGGGTACAGCTGATGTCGACGGGCTCTTCGTTCGTCATCTGCTTGATGATCATCGCGGTGAACGTCGTCATCAGTCGCGTGGCTGCTCATCATCAGCGAACCATTCGGCAGCAGAGATCGGACGTCGGCCTGGCCACCGAGACCAACATACGAGCTTACCGCGGGGTGCTGAAGGTCATCGTCATCTACATGGTGCTGCAGACCCCAGTCAGCGTCGTCTTTCTGCTGGAGATGCTGGGGTTCCGGCAGCCGGCGGCGGTGAAAGGCGTCTCGGTGATCCTACTAATTACGCTGTTCAGCTTCGACGGGTGGTTGTTCGGGTACAACAACAGCGAGCTCCGCGCGCGGTACGTCAGGATCTTCTGCCACAGGCCTTGCCGCGCTATGGCCAGGGAAAACATGATCATCAGCCCAGTTCCGGCTATCAGCGCAGGCTATTATCAGCAAGGTCAACATCCGATCGTGAACTCTCCGATCAACGAGGTTATCCCCGGGCAGCCTCGGGGGGAGGCAGCGGTTGAGTTGTCATCAGACCATGGGATCATAATAACTGCTAACGGGGCAAGGGGGCGAGGAGATTCTAATGAGCAGGTTTTGGATGCAGCCAAAATGTTGGCCGGCATTGAGGGCGAGCAGTTTCGGCGTAATTCGAACAGACCGGCTTCATGTCCCTCAATCACAAGGAAAGCATGGTTGGAGTAGCACAAGTGATGTGCAGTGAAGGCCAGGGTGCTATCAGCATCACCACATTCGTTTGATTGGATCTCTTTACAGGGGCGTAGGGAGGATTTCGCCCAGGAGGGGCAAATGGGATCAGAGGGGCTCTCGTAGGGGGACCCACATAATTAAAACAGTACCGTATGGTGTATGTTGTAAAACAACGGCAAATAAGTTTTCGACAACGATTTTTTTTTAGGGGAGTCAAAAATACAAAATTTTGAAAATACGAGATAGCCATTTTTAATATTATGTCATTTCCTTTCTTTCTACATTTTATATTTGCAATTGTCTTCAAAACTCGAATTTCTACAATTTTTTCCAAATTAAAACGTCATTATCTCCCAAAGTACTCCACCATTTTCATTGAAATGTTGTGATCAAACGTATAATTCATGCATAAGGTACTGAAAGATTGACGTCGATATCGATCATTGTTTTCAAGTTATTGAGAAAATCCAGGAGGGGTGGGGGGGGGGGCAGATTCTGCCACCTCCAGCGGGGCGCGGGTTAATGCAAATATATTGAATCTTCTTCAATTCGGATTCAGGAAACAACACAGTACGTACATGCCGATTGTGCACATGTACGATGAAGTTACAAAATCTCTACAAAATAACGAAATAACATGCTCCTTATACCTTGATTTACAGAAAGTTTTGGATACAGTTTGCTTAGCAATTCTCTTGAGGAAAACAATACACCGCATTGTGATACCAGGGGTTTCTACAACACGATAGAGTCATATATTAATAAGAGGCATAAAATCGCAATAATAGATGAGGTTGCATCTATGAAACAAATGATTAAAATTGGCGTCCCACATGGTTCAATTTTAGGTCCTCTTTTATTTATTCTCTATATTAATGACATCAGCAATACAACAGACATAGGTACATTGTACTTATTTGCTGATGATATATGGCAATTTGTATTCAAGCTAGAGATGTTGAAGAGCTCCAAATAAAGATGAATGTATTAATTACAAACAATAACGACTTCTATGTAAATATATTATCACTAAATGCATCTCAAAGTCAAATTACCAAATTATTCAAGATCAGTGACGTGACAAGATCTTGACATAGTATTAAACTATTGCTAACCCGTCCGCTCCGCTGGACGATTAGCTGGCATCTCTGGGATGAAGGTATCCGCACCAATTCAGCACGTTAATTAACAGGACTGGAACTGCATAGGGCATAATGATCTATTACCCGTCAAGGGATCACCGCCCCACCAACTGCGGTGTGTCGGTGACTTATCCCATCTCCCACATATGTCCTATGCATAGCTAGCTGACATCTCCGGGATGGAGGTATCCGCACCAATTCAGCATGTAAATTAATCGGGATTTTAAAACTGAATAAACTGAGCGGTGCCGGACAGACAGACAAACAGACAGGCAGACACGCAGACAGGCAGACAGGCAGACACGCAGACACACAGACACACAGACAGACATACAGACACAGACAAAGACAGACAGACGCTTATCAAATGGTAATATAGATGATACACCAATCACGAAAAAAAGCATGAAATACTTGGAGTTCTTGTAGATGAAAATCGTAAATGGAATAGTCATGTGTATATATATATATATATATATATATATATATATATATATATATATATATATATATATCTATCTATCTATCTATCTATCTATCTATCTATCTATCTATCTATCTATCTATCTATCTATCTATCTATCTATCTATCTATCTATCTATCTATCTATCTATCTATCTATCTATCTATCTATCTATCTATCTATCTATCTATCTATCTATCTATCTATCTATCTATCTATCTATCTATCTATCTATCTATCTATCTATCTATCTATATATATATATATATATATATATATATATATATATATATATATATATATATATATATATATATATATATATGTATGTATGTATGTATGTATAGTGTAATATGTGGGATAAGCCGTAATATAGGAGTTGTCGGAATATCCAAGCTTGATTTATCCTCACAGCAACTTCTATTTCAGTACAATGCATTACTTCCGCCCCTTCTAAATGATTGTGCAGTGATCTGGATTTTGGGGTAGGAATTATGACACTAACATTAAAGGAAATGTTTGACCTTTCTGAAAGTTGTCAAATATACGCTGGTTGTAGTCGAAAATATGAAGTAAGTGCAGCTGAAAACGGTGGTGATTTTTTGTTCTCTCGAAAAGTCACTTAACTTTATACAAATTAAGTTGTATTTGTATTTGGGGTGATGACGTCATTATTGAGCTATAGACCGCCGCTGATTGGCTGACAAAGTGTCTGTCAGCCAATCAGCGGCGCCACTAGACTATAGACCCCATTTTGCAACTTATAAATTAAATTGCTTTAAAACGGCTATGTTTTGGAGGAAAATGACCTTAGTATTTTCGACATTTCAACAACGGCCAAAGATAATGGCTATCACAGTTCAAAACCAATACAAAAGTGAAACATTCCCATTAAAAAGCCTTTGATACTGCAGAAACGAGCGATTTGTCCGCCCCTGTAGCTCATTGCGAGATAGTTGGGCTTCTGAACTTTCCTGGTAGTAGCAGCCCGAGTTCGAGTAAAAGTCAAAGCCTACATTGTCAAAGCCGTGTACTCCTTTCAGATGTTACTAGAATACATTAAAGAACAATGAGAAATTTCACTGGTCTTCCTTCGAGAGCCTAACCGGCGCTCGACCGGCAGACCACCTCTACCACCACAGGACCCTCTAAAGGCCAGCAGAGAGCCCTCTACAGATTGGCAGGGGCCTCTAAAGCCCGGCAGATGGCCATCTGCAGATCGGCAGGGCCCTCTAGAGGCCCTGCAGAGGGCCCTCTACACTCAATCTATAGATCGGCAGGGCCCTCTAAATGCCAGGAGAGGGCCCTCTACAGATTGGCTGGGATACTCTGCAGATCGACAGGGCCCCTCAAGACTGGAAGAGGGCCCTCTACAGGTCGACAGGGCCCTCTAAATGCCGGCAGAGGCCCTCTGCAGATTGGCAGGGCGATCTACAGATCGGCAGGGCCCTCTAAAGGCCGGCAGAGCCCTCTAAAGGCCGACATGGCCCTCTAAAGGCCGGAAGGGCCCTCTAAAGGCCGGCAGAGGGCCCTCTATAGATTGGTTGGGGCACTCTGCAGATCGACAGGGCCCCTACAGACTGGAAGAGGGCCCTCTACAGGTCGGCAGGCACTCTACATGCTGGAAGGACCCGCTAAAGGCCGGAAGAGGGCTCTACAGATCGGCAGGGCCCTCGAAAGGTCAGCAGAGGGCCCTCTACAGATTGGCTGGGACACTGCAGATCGACCGGGCCCCTGAAGTCTGGAAGAGGGCCCTCTACAGGTCGGCAGGGCCCTCTAAATGCCGCCAGAGGCCCTCTACAGATTAGCAGGGCGATCTACAGATCGGCAGGGCCCTCTAAAGACCAGAAGAGGGCCCTCTACAGATCGGCAGGGACCCTCTACACCCTCTACAACCGGAAGGGGCTCCTCTAAATACTGATAGGGGGCCCTCTGCAGATCGGCAGGCCCTTTAAACAATGGTAGAGGGCCCTATCCACACTGGCTGGGGCCCCTTTATACGTATTTACATATACATGCCCTTAACAGACAAGCAAGTGCTGTTATTCACTCGTGTTACGATTTTTTCGGTTCGTGGCCATTCTTTTATGCGACGTAAGGCGTTCTGTGGGCGCCTGACACCATCCAAAGCACTGGGGCCTTCCGGCCCAGGGGGCCCTCGCTCGGTCGACCCGTCTGGCATCCAGGGGGGGGGGCATGGCCCCCTTGCCCCCCCCCCCTCCTTGCCTACACCCTTGTCTCTTTGTCAGATTTATTTACGGATATCAGCTCTTCTCGTCTTGGTGTACCTTCCGTTCTCCCAAATTTTCCCATTCAGTAAAATAAAAATAGAACAAATTCTGACCAAAAAGTGAAGGTCAGTGAAGGTCATAGTCCCCCTTCCCCCGCCTATGAATGATAATAATAAACAACGGCATGTGTCAGTCTGTAGATAGCACCGCAGAAAAGAGGCAAGGGTTTGCAACCAGGGACCGCTTCAGGAAAGTTGTTGTGCCACAGGACACCATTGACACTCCCCACCCGTCTACACACCAGCCGAGCTAATAATGACACAGTGCTTCTAGATTAGCGTTGTCGACAGAGGTCGAGAAAATGTCCGGGCTGCTACCAACTCGAAAACGAGCAAGCTTAAATTGCTACGTTCGAAGCCCTTTTGCTACATATTAATATGAGGACATCTTTCGGTGCAAAGCCAAAATGACTCAAAAGGCAGCAGTATAAAATGAATATGATTGATATTGCTACTCAAATTGTATCGATGTTTCCGCCAATTTTTACTTACAAATTACGGTCCATCATGCACAGCTCCTGTACCATTTCAAAGCAAAATGTGCGCCACCTGGTCTGGGCAGCGAGCGGTCTTTACCGCAACCCAGCAGCGCATCAGCGCAACAGCACGCACCTCTGAGAGCTGCAATTAATTCACGTTGTTATTGTTACTTACTTTGCAACTTTCGGTGGCTGTCGGTATGAACACAGTCTGCCGCGAGAAGGGCGCCACATCAGACTGCATCTCACGTTTTTGATAACCCAGAAGGAGACCCAGACAGTTGGCGGAAAGTCAACGCCGAAGTCTGTCGGGCAGACCAAACTGGGGGAACCGGGAGCCGGCTGGAGGAGCTCACTGGTAAATAACCGCCCGGTGACATTTCTGCGACTGCATGCGGCGGACCACTGTTCCCTGGAGCGAGCTGTGGATTCTCCTTTGGCACGTTTTAACGAACGTGTTGCAGTGCCGCGCCTGCACGTGGTTTATGATGTCATCTGCCGAGCCCACCGCTGGTCCGTTCCATCGGACGAAAAGTTCCGTCGCAGCGTTCTGGTGCGTGAGCTGCCGATGTTCACCAAATATGTCCTTGATGACGCTGGCCATACTCTCTACCACAGACTCTGGCGAGGAGAGAAGCCATATCCTACTCACCAGGTCAGCGTACGGAGCGATGCATCCGTTCGTTACCGTTCGCCTCCTTGAATAGGCGCCTACACATATCCGCATTCGTCAGGTCGTCTGGCAAGGCTCGAACGAAGCCCCATGCGACATGGATGGACTCCGTCGTGGGCACAGCACTGGCGGGGATCAGCCTTGCTTGTACCAGGTCATTTATGGTCGACCTGATAAACAGGAGACAGTCTGGATGCTTCACACTCCTCAGCATGCTCAGTTCAGCCACTTTTCGCATCAGGTACGCATTTTCGTTGACCGGCCGCGTTGGCTGCTCCGACGTCGTGGCTCCGAACGTCAGCTGAGTGCTGAACTGGGTCAAGTTCTTCTGCTGCCTCCTGCTGAACATTATCCTTCACAGGTTGGATATATTTGCAGGCTCTGGCTTGCAGATACTGTAACAAAAAAAATTCACATAGATTTTAGTGATAACCAAGGATAACTAGTTGTACTAAGTAGTTTAAGCAATAAGCTACCTTTGGTAAATTATATTTCTTGAAGTAGTTGTTTGCTAAGCAATGTTTATTATTAAAATACCTACAACAGAAGTAACAAAAAGCTTGAATAATGAAGTAATGAAGATGTCTTAAATAATGTTTACTCTTCAAAGCATTTCTCCATAAAAGTAAAAGTGCCTACTTCAATGTATGGCTCATTTAACAAAGGCTTCAAAGTTTAAAACCAGCAAAGATGTTAGGTAGCAGATACCCCATAACACAACATGTATACACAAAAATGCATGGCCCTGGCCTGGAATGTTGAAAGAACACGACATGGAACACTTACAAAATGTTAAGTCGATATTCCGCTTTAGCACACTTTTATATGGGTAAATTGAATATGTTATACTAATTCTACATGTCTCATTTCATCAGAACTGCACTCAAAACAGAGACATTATCAGTACTAACATTAATAATTTATATCATCCATCAATCGCCTCAGCCGAATTGTTAAATCTTTGGATTCAATCAGCCTTGATTTGATGCGTGTTTTGATTCAATCACAATTCATGAATCAAAATATCTGGTGGTGAATCAATTATGTTTTGATTCAATGAATTTTGATTGAACGATTCCAATCGATTCAATCAGTGTCAAATCAATAACCAGTCTGGCCTGATTTGTTGTTACACATAAGAGAAAGAGAGAGGACTGAATGTGTAAGTTGAAGTGGTGCGAATAAATTGAGTTTTATTTTGTTTTCCCCATGGGTACTTAAAAATTAGGTATAAAAATGCAAAATTGTGTATCTTATTTGTTGTGGGTCTAGTTGCTGTGTTTGTCTTTAATGCATCAGCACTGTTTACTTGAAATGCTTGCAAATAGTCGATACCGCATCCAAAATTGTTCCTGTGGCGACGCAAATCGCCACTCCTCCAACCTCCTCTAAACTAAGCTCATCTTTTTTTTTGGAGGAGCCACAGGAACAGACCCATAGCTTTGGTATTACTGTTACACTTTTCAATCTGTCATAATAAAACAGCCAGCTGACTACTCTTCTTCTATTACAGTTGCTGGCACGAGGTCCAAAAAATCAATTTATTGACACATCAATTTGTTGTATGCAAAGTGGGCGGAGCTTGTCATAGGCACTGTATTTAAAGATACAAAATTGACAATTATTGACAACATTTCACTAAAAACACCAGATGGAAAATGGCCAGTCCCAAAAAAATAATCACACCATCTGATGCACAACAGCAGATTACTCCATCCACCTCGGTCACAACTCAAACTGTTTACGTAAGTTTTTTTGGTTTGTTTCAGGAAAGATTGAGACGCCATCATGTGCCAACAAATTACATCAAATATGATATGGTTCTGTCATTTTCTTAGGATAACCTTTTTAAATTTTCAAGTTTAAATTTTGTAAGTAAATAAAACTAGTTTTGTAATGTAATTACATTACATTATTATGAAAGTATTTATTTCAAAAAAATTATTCACCCATGCGGTTACTGCATCAATATTTTGATACAGTGATTTGAATTTGAGTCAAAAAATTCCAGTGAGCCAAGGGATAAACAAAATTGATGCAGTTATAAAGCAATATTGCATCAATTTCCAAGCGAATTATTGAACATCTAGGTGGCTGAAACTGTATTATGAGCCACAATGCACAGATTCATGTGCCATTCATCCGATCACTGTTATCCAGTGCTTCATAATTGCCGTTTGTAAATCGGTCATTTTCCCCAATACCATTGCCATTGGGCTGGATCAAAATAGACACATCAAAAATTGATTATTTGGGCCTAGTGCCAGGAACTGATTAGGGACCTCAAAACACCAGCATAAACTGGGGAGGTGCGTTACTGAAGTTTCACCACTTTTTTTTGTCATTTATATTTGCATGTGTTAATTTAAATTGTATTTATAAAGGCCGATATTAATTGAACTATTAGGTACCTTTATCCTTATGTTCCCATCTCATCTTACACATTACACATTACACATCTTACACATTGTACATACCTTCAGCACAGTGACAACACTGCCAAGAGGACGAGTCTTCTGTCCAGGATGCACCGACTTGGTGTCTTGGCAAGGTGTATCTCACACCTCTGAATGAACAGCCTTCAAAGCCACATCGCACCATCTCCCTCGAAAACGAAGGCTTGTTCTTCTCAATATCGTCTTCGCCCGGCTTCTTCCTTTTGGACGGTAGCCCAGACATGATCACCGCAAAAAAGCAATCTTAGATACCAGCAAACTTAGGTAACAACGCAACAGCACCTCACACCACGAGCACCGCACCAGTTTACACAGCCTTGACCGCACCACAAAGAACCACGGCCTTGATCAAGACCATATATAGGTTAGAACCTCATAACCCTGATAGAGCCTTGATAGAACCTTCAATATACCCTGGATAGAACCTCACGCACTCACGCACGTCTCAATGCGGCAGTTTCAGTTCAAAAACTGCGTTTTAATTGATAGTGATGGCAGAATCAAGGAAGAGTAGTATAAAAATTGTCAATCATATCTGAAATCTCTCTTTTTAGTGAAAATTATTTCTCCCCTATGCTATTGAAAAGGAAAAAAAATTCAAAGATTGATTTTCATCAGCCTGAAACCCGTCCCTTGGCATTATTTGTAAAAACAGGTCCATTGTAGCAGCTGCGACATGGCGTCGCAGCTTTCGCGATTCAAGTTGGTGCTTTCAGATAGTGATGGCTACATTTCCACTGGTGTCCGCCAGAGCCGGTCTACCGAGACCAGTTGCGGTAGGGTTTGAGGAATGGCAGTAGCAAATCATATTAGGTGTGCAGATACGTGAACTTGTACCCTGAATCTATGTTGTTAGTGAAATGTAAGTGAAATCTTGTTAGTGAAATGTTGTTAGTCTATGCTGTTAGTGAAAAATATTAAGTGTGGAACTGACACCATTACTGTAATACATTTCCATTGGTCTTCAAATCCTGCATGAATTTACGCTTGTAGAGTCGACTGTTTTGCTACAATTGGCCGACATTGATGAGCATGTTTTGCTACCAGCTCTGGCTGGCGAGTTGGTAACTTTCTCGACCTCTGGTTGTCGACTTCAGAGGTGCAAAAACCTACCAACTCACCAACGAGCGTTTGTGACAACAACCGGGTGTAATCATCTGAAAAAGCGACCAATTCTGGCTAAAAAGACCGATTTCCACAATTCAAGTTACTTAGATGATTCCGTGTCCAATTTGACACCCGTGAAATGTGAGTTGTGACATGGTCAAGGGCGTAGGCAAGGGGGGAAAAGGGGCCCCTCCCCTCCCCCTGGAGGCCAGGCAATCGTAACAACACGAATACATAACAGCACTTGCTTGTCTGTTAAAGGCATGTATATGTAAATACGTACAAAAAGAACCCAGCCAGTGTGGAGAGGGCCCTCTATCGGCTTTTAAGGGGCCCTGCCGATCTGCAGATGCCCACCTGTCGGCATTTAGAGGGCCCTGTCGGTTGTAGAGGGCCCTCTGCCGGCCTGTATAGGGCCCTGCCGATCTGTAGAGGGTTCCTGCTGATCTGTAGAGGGCCTCTGGCGGCATTTAGAGTGCCCTGCCGACCTGTAGAGGGCCCTTTTCCAGGCTATATGGGTAATGTTGATCTGCAGAGTGTCCCAGCCAATCTGTAGAGGGCCCTCTGCTGGCCTTTAGTTGGCCCTGTCGATCTGTAGAGGGCCCTCTGCCGGCCTTTAGATGACCCTGCCAGCATGTAGAGGGCCCTATTCCAGCCTCTAGGGGCCCTGTCGATCTGCAGAGTGCCCCAGCCAATCTTATAGAGGGCCCTCTGCCGACCTGTCGATGGCCCTTCCGGCCTTCAGAGATCCCTTCCGGCCTTTAGAGGGCCCCTCCGGCCTCTAGAGGGCTCTGCCGGCCTTTAGAGGGCCTACCGGCCTTTAGAGGGCCCCACTGGCCTTTAGAGTGTCCTGTCGATCTGTAGATAGCCCTGCCAATCTGCGGAGGGCCTCTGACGGCATTTAAAGGGCCCTGCCGACCTGTAGAGGGCCCTATTTCAGCCTTTAGGGGCATTGCCGATCTGTAGAGTGTCCCAGTCAATCTGTAGAGGGCCCTCTGCTGGCTTTTAGAGGGGCTTTCCAGCATGTAGAGGGCCCTACCGACCTGTAGAAGGCCCTCTTCCAGCCTTTAGTGGGCCTGTCTATCTGCAGAGTGCCCCAGCCAATCTATAGAGGGCTCTCTGCCGGCCTTTAGATGGCCCTGCTGGCCTTTAGAGGGTCCTGGCAGCCTTTAGAGGACCCTTCCGGCTTTTAGAGGGCTCTTGCGGCCTTTAGACGGTCTTGTCGGCCTTTAGAGGGCCCTGTCGGCCTTTAGAGGGCCGACAGGGCCCTCTACAGAGCGACTCTGCCGGGATTTAGAAGGCCCTGCCGACCTGTAGAAGGACCTGCCGACCTGTAGAGGGCCCTGCCGACCTAGAGGCCCCTCTTCCAGCTTATAGGTGCCATGTCGATCTGCAGAGTGTCCCAGCTAATATGTAGAGGGCCCTGCCGATCTGCAGATGGCCATCTGCCGGCTTTTAGAGGCCCCTGCCGATCTGTAGAGGGCCTCTGCTGTCCTTTAGTGGTGGTAGAGGTAGTCTGCCGGTCGAGCGCCGGTGAGGCTCTCGAAGGAAGACCAGTCAAAGTTCTCATTGTTTTTGCAGAGGTGGCCAAAGATCTTGTCTGGACACACATCTGGACAAACACGTTGGCCCGTACTTACCTGAGCGACCCCCCCCCCCCCCCAGTGGAAATCTTCGAATTCTGAAAAACATGTAAACATGTTTTTCATCCTTCTATGATTTTGAATTCGAAGCGCCTTGACGAGACAAAAACTATTGCGAAAAAAATTGCACCTTATCTTCATTAGGTAAAAATGTATTTGCAAAAAACTTTGGCCCAAAACTGTTTTTTAACATTTGATGACCTCTGGAGCCTTAAAATATTGGTCTGAGCTCAAATTTGGGGATATAAATAGCGATTGCATATTTCAAGAGCTTTCTATTTTTTTTCTCGTTTGTTCCTAGCTATCATAGTTCCCGAGATATTTGGGGGTTTCTAGAGCGAAGTCCCAAAACTGGAAAATCTGACCTTTGATGACATCTGGAGACCTCAAAATTGAACTGACCTAAACAAGACAGAAATACCTTCGATAGGGCTTGTTTCGAGATATCTAACGCCGGTTTCCGCTTGTCGCTACATTGCGTGGTTTTCGAGATTTTAGGGGGGGGGGCGGAACCCCCCCCCCCCCCCCTCCCCACCATCCAGGGCGTGTAATTATCAGAGGTCCACCAGGGTGCGTGTAAAGATATGACTCTATCCTGTTGTAGAAACCCCTCGTATCACAATGTGTTGTATTTTTTCAAGAAAATGTATAAGAAAACGGTAACCAAAGCTTTCTGTAAATCAAGAAAAAGGAGATATATTTCGTTATTTTGTAGATATTTTGTAACTTCATCGTACATGTGCACAATCGGCATGTACGTACTGTGTTGTTTCCTTAACCCGCGCCGTGCCGGGGGAAGGGGGCGTTTAGACGCACCCCCCCTAAGGTTTTTCGAGGAAAATGAAAAACGGCAGTGCGCAGCGCCGCCATTTTTGGGGCAGCTGTTCGGCCATCAATTGCGCACATTTTTGTGTTAAATCGTCGGGTCATCTCAGGTCAGGTCACCAGACCAGTTCAAGTGACCCCACCTCCAAAAATGTTTCCGGTCGCACCACAGCCACAGTTTTTAGCCGATCGATTTCGTACTTACAGGATTTTGTAAGACCAACAGTACCTACAATACGTTTATCTCGGATTTGTATATCGGTGACCTAAGGTTGGGTCAATTTCGTGACCTCCCCATTATACGTCAATGGGGAAATAATCAACTGCTTCCTATTCTGAAAATACGAATTATATCAGCTCAATTCCTTCTGGATCATGTTATTATAGGCCATTCTTGAAGTTCCAGGTGCAATTTTTGTTCAGTGACCCCTACAGGGTCAGATGAGGTAATCCGAGGTCACCAACACCCTTTTGCCAATAACTCTCGACAAAATCAAAATAGAGAAGTGAAACTGGCACTAATGTGTTTGTCTCGTCGAGGCACGTCTCCCAATGTGCAACATAACCTAATTGGGTCACCACTTGACCTTGACATGAGGTCAAATTTATAAAGTTAACCTAACCTAGTCATCATGCATATGAGAAGACGCGCCTTGATGAGCCAAACACGATGACGTCAAAATTATTGCTATATCTTTGTTCGGTAAAACAGTATATATTTTTTAAATAAATATATTTTTTTTATAAATATAATTTTATAATATTAAAAAATATATATAGAAAACTGTTTTGCTAAAAAATAGCCTTTTTGACATTTGATGAGCTCTGCAGCCTAAACTATTCACTTGAGTTCAAATCCCAGGACACCTTGGTTGATTGCTTTTTGCAAGGGCTTTCCATTGCCGTTTTCCGTTTGTTCCTAGCTATCATAGTTTCTGTGCTATCTGGTAATGTCTGTAGCGAAGTCCTGAAACTTGAAAATCTGACCCTTGATGACCTTTGGTGACCTCAATATTGACCTGATAAAAAAAATTGCTTGAAATAGTTTCAAAATGCATTTTGACGAGCTTTCGAACAGTGTTTTTAGTTTTTGCCTACGTCTCATAGGAGCCGAGTTAGAGGGGCGTCGACCCCCCCCCCCCCCCCGGCACGGCGAAGGTGGCGCCAAGCACCGGCACGGCGCGGGTTAATCTGAATTGAAGAAGATTCAGGATATTATTTTGATTAACCCGCGCCCCGCTGGAGGTGGCAAAATCTGCCCCCCCCTGATTTTCTCAATAACTTGAAAACAATGGTAGATATCGACGTCAACCTTACAGTACCTTATGCTGCATCAATTATACGTCTTATCACAACATTTCAATGAAAATGGTGTAGTACTTTGGGAGATAATGACATTTTAATCACGTCATGTTATGCCATTTTTGGTGGAAAAACAATAAATGTTTGAAAAATCGTAGAAAATCGAGTTTTGAAGCAAATTGCAAATAAAAAGCGCCGAAAGAACGGAAATGACATTATATGGAAAATGGCTATCACGGATTTACGAAATTTTGAGTTTTTGAATCCATCCCCCCACACCCCAAAAAAAAATAGTTGTCCAAAGTTATTTGTCGTTTTACAACATACAACATACTGTACTGTTTTAATTATGTGGGGCCCCTTGGCTCTGATCCCATTTGCGCCCCCTCCTCCCTGGGAGAAATCCTGCCTACGCCCTTGGACATGGTCCTGCATCTACCACAAAAGCAGTCGCTGATTTGTCAAAAGGACGCTGTGAGCATGTTCTGAACACAATTATTTCGACACCGCCCAATATGTGCGTCATAGTCGCTGCAATATTGGGTGGTAGCAAAATCCTTCCAACTTTGTGCCACCGTGTGACAGTCCCAATGTTATCTTCCATTGGGCGATTGAGTTCGTTGGAAGGAGTTCGAAGGAGTCGGTGTGACAGGTTGAGAGAGTGACAGGCACCGTGGTGGGGCGGTTGATGGTGGAAATGGGGTTAGATGCCGATCAAGTATAATAATGATTCGTTTGGCGATGGTGGACGTTGGAATAGTTGGGTTGTCCAGAATGGGACTAGCAATGCAGACCACACAAAAACCAAACCAAAGTCCCCCATAGTTCTGTTTGTAAAAATAGGGTACAATTCTAATTTCGGGCGTGTGCCTATTTTGTTCAATGCCTTTTTTGCTAACATATTATCACCTATCTGTGCATGCACTGCACATTCATGAAAGGCTGTAGACAAACATTTTATTAGGATAAACATCATAAGAACAAATATGTCAAAACAGAACTTTCCGTGCTATTGGTGATTTATTGTGTTGGTATCTACACTACCAAAACCATGGGAAGTTGGTTGTTTTGGCATGATTGGTGATTGCAACATTACCCTTAATTTGTTTCTGATTTACCTTCATCAGACGCGGATCCAGGATTTCGGTCAGGGGGGGGGGGGGCGGGCACACCAAAATTGCTCTCTATGTGCACGCTTGGCGGTCGCGATATGACCGCGACCCAGGCTCAGGGAGCGCGTGCCCTATAGGGCGCGTGCCCAGGGGGCGCGTGCCCTTGGCGGTCGCGATATGAGCGCGACCCAGGCTCAGGGGGCGCGTGCCCTATAGCCCCATTCCCCTAGATCTGCGCCTGTTCATGTCATTCTTGATGCATAATGATAGATACAATATATGTGGAAGTAAGAGTGTTAGTTCTTTTCCATTTAACACGCGCCCTGGAGGGCCTCTGATAATTACACGCCCTGGAGGGGGGCGGATTTCGCCCCCCCCCCCCCTATGATCTCGAACACCACGCAAGGTGGCGACAGGCGGAAAACGGTGTTAGATAGCTCGAGACAAGCTCTATCGAAAATACATCGTCTTTTTAGGTCAGGTTAATATTGAGGTCACCAGAGATCATCAGAGGTCAGATTCTCCAGTTTTAGGACTTCACTTCGAACACCCCCAAATATCTCGGGAACTATGATAGCTAGGAACAAACGGAAAAAAACAACAATCGAAAGCTCTTGAACAATGCAATTGCCAAAAGTGACCTCAGATTTGAGCTCAGGTCAAGAGTTTATGCTCCAGAGGTCATCAAATGTCAAAAAGGATATTTTTTGGCATTTTTTTTTCCCAAATAACTTTTTACCTAAGAAAGATAAAGCGATACGTTTGACGTCATCGCGTTTTTTTCGTCAAAGCACTTCGAATCATATTCATGTTGACCAGGTTAGGTCAACTGAGAAATTTGACCTCAGGTCAAGGTCAAATGGTGACCTACGTAGGTCATGTTGCATATTGAGAGACGTGTCTCGACGAGACAAACACATTGGTATCGTGTTCACTTCTTTATCTTCATTAGGTCGATAGTTATTGACAAAACAGTATTGGCGGTCACGAAATTGACCCGACCTTAGGTCACCGATATTATAAATCCGAGATAAACAAATTGTAGGTATCTATAACCTTATAAAATCCTGCAAGTTTGAAACTGATCGGCCTATAACTGTGGCTGCGGTTCTACTGCAAACGTTTTGTAGGTGGGGTCATCACGTGATCTGGTCTGGTGACCTGACCTGAGATGACCTGAAGTCAAGAATTGTACATAATGTGGTTAGTTAGTTTCTGAACAGGTATGCAAAAAATAGCGGCGCGCAGCGTCGCCGTTTTTGCGCTATCCTCGAAAAACAGGAGGGGTGGGCGGATTTCGCCTCCCCGTCCAGGGCGCGTGTTAAAATACAATATTTGTTTTTTACAAATATATGGACTACATAGCTACCAGACCAGATTATATGTAATTATCTTTATTATCTTTGTTATCATGTTTATCTTCAATTAATTGTAATGATATTTATGTAACACAAGTAACTGCAAATTGGCATTTTAAAAATTGTTGTTTAGGATTGCAGTGATTATTTGGGCAAAGAACATTTAAAAAAAAAACAGCATGCTATAAATAGTGCCAAGATGGCATAGCAGTCAAAATGCCTCCTGCTGTAATAATTCAGGGGAATATGAAAAGCCTGGCTTTCTAACTTATGAGATATTGGTGTGTCCTGTTTCAGTTTGATTGGGTATATTTAGCAGCAAATTGTTGATTTTTTTAATGAAATTTGCTTAAGTTTATAGCGAGTATTTTGAGCCTTGTCTCACACCTTCATCTGATAATGAAATCTGAAATGAAAATGAAAAATAAATTAGGGTTGAAGCTTCAGCTCAGCGTAGACTTTTGAATTGATGGACGTGGGTTCTCATCCACTGTATTTTTGACATTGTTTGTAGCTATGTGCTGACGCTTCATACTTAAAGGGAAATAATGACCTTTTGATTTTGTTAGCAACAATTTCTTAGGCTACCGCTATGGTTTTAAAATTATTTTATTTAAATTTAAGAATTAAATAAAATTATTCCCAAATTCGAAGTTGTAAGTTTGGGGAAAATACCAAACAAGTACCTTGTGTATTTCATGAAGGTCATTGACAAATTCGCCCTTCCCTACCATTGTTTACATCCATTGCGAAATTTTTGGAGGCTCTGTGACATTTCCGATCAAACTGAGCGCTGCTCGGACACACGCTAGTAGCGCTTTCGTTCTCCATGGCAACCAGGCGTTAGCCAATCAAAAGCCAGAGAGGGAATACGTTCTGGCTTTTCATTGGCTCACGCCTGGTTGCCATGGAGAACGAAAGCGCTACTAGCAACAACTCTCCACAATGGTTAAGTGCGCCGAGAAGCATGACAATGCTTTGTAAACAAATCGCCGACGCTAAATAAGTCGCCGTCGATGTGCATCGATGAGCTTCCGATTTAATTGCCAGTTTTGTGTTATTGTTTGTTAGTTTTTTTGGGATTTTTTTTTATTTGTCATGATAATATAAAGCATAGTGTTATATACAGCCACAGACAAATTATACAATACTCCTAATGTTGAAAACAAATGAATTTATTTTCAAAAATTGAGGGTCGCAACCACTAACTATGCCGCCGTTGATGTGCATCGATGAGCTTCCGATTTTATTGCCACTTTTTCCAATCGCTGTTAGTTTTAGAAGACCGCCGGGCATATAATCACAACAAGCAGAACGCACAATATATTTTCCACTCCATTGCGTAAAAAACCAATACGGGAAAAGCCCGCAGTTTGATGAGGACCAAAAGTACTTGCAAGTACCGGTCGTTAAAAGTGTGGAACGCTTATCAACTTTAACTTGAAATATCTTTCGGTAGGAAAGTTTTCATGCAAAATGTGATGAATTTACAATATATTTTGGTCTCGTCTGGCGATTTCAAGTGCTAACTCCATTTTTGTGGAAAAAGGTCATTATTTCCCTTTAAGCTTATCTCAAGTTGCTACGTTTTTTGTTGTGTGTCAGCCACGCAAATGCTTGGTGATGTGCTCCTAGCCGTGTGTCGCCGTTCAGGAGATGTGGCGTTTACAATAGTTGTGTTCTGTATAGTTGTGCCTGTAGTCATCTGTGCACATAAACAGACTTTAACTTGTGACACTTTCTTTGTGTTGTCCGAAAGTTTGTGACAGACAGAAAGGTTTGTGACAGACAGAAAGGTTTGAGCACCTCTGGTCGACTTCAAGCATGGAACGTCAGCTGAATAGTGCATCAACAAGCATTCCTTCTGCTCTTCAATCTGCTACCTGGAAGGATGGTCTTCTTGAAATGTATTGGAGGCAGTCCGACTTTTACCCATCCACAAGTGGAAGGGAGACGAGCTTAAACCTATTTATTTAGACTTAACAGTGATCGTCTCAATAGTATTTCAATAATGTAAATAATCGGTCACTTATGTCAAATAATGGGTTTACTGTTGCCACTATAGTCCCGAGGGTACTATGCCCTATGTTTCTTGGAATGGTGTAACAGGAGTCATGCTAAGCCACAAGTTACTCCAGATACTCTCCACGGCCTACATGGTGGCGTCATGCTCGGCTAGCCGTTATATGTGATCTGTCTTCGTTAAAATAAGGCAAGATGCGATGTGATATCTGTGAATGGTTGTTGGTGATATTTGGCTGCTTCACTGGCTCAAAAAAAAATCGCGAGTGTTATATGTTCTGGCTTTCAATTACACTTAAGATACAAAAGAATTACAACAGATACAAAAGATACTGTCAAAAGAGTGAACTTGCTGTGATCACTGTTCCTTTACGGTTCCATGCTAGTCAGTGTTTTGTCATGTATTTGCTTCTTTGTTTAAAAAGAGTATGAGAGTTGTGATGCATAATGTTATTTTCATTTTATAGACATCTAGTCACCGGTAATGAGTTTGGGCGATTTTGTTTAGATTATTTTATCTCGACTCTGATCGATATTGTAAGTGTCCATCCCCCATAAATGTTCAGACGTTACGCGTTTCTGTGGCGCCTAAGGCACCTAGATGTTGTCATTATTGAATGTGGCCAATCGGTGGACGAAGATACAGTACACAATATTTAAGTCGTGTGTTTCTCGCTTATCAGATTATATTTGCCAGTATGGAAACTAGTAAGATCGTTACTTGTCGTATTTTCCCGCACAATACGTTTAAAAATGATGGACGATGTTGTTGACGTTTGGTGTATATATTGATGGAATGATTCTTGTCAGGCAGATGTGCAGTGACTTAAAAATAAATGTGACTTTATCAAATGAAAATATGTTTTAAGTTAACCGTCAAATACGTATGTAGGTTTTGTCCAACTGTAAAGTTGTTTCAGAAAACCAAAGAGCTACCATCAGTCCAACACCCTCTTTCAAGCATGCGATATGTAAAATCATGTCATCACGCAATAGGAATACACGGGGTAGCCTGTTTGTGTGTGTTCAGTGTTCACAGTGTTCATTACAGGTCGACCGGCCCACGATTACGAAGTAAGGTAGTCGTAGGCCAGCAGCTAAGAGCCAGCAGCAATGCGCGACGAGACTAACCATATAAAGTAGCAAGTAGCATGAGACGATGCACTCACGCCTTCTCCATACAAAGGTGATCTGTCATAATTACATGTTTGCGGGGCCATACTGGATACAGGTTTATTTATCTAGCATTAAATCCAATTGACAATGCAGATACAAGCTGGACAATAGACAATATAAACATACAACTTAGTCATGATGTTAGTGGTTAATGATACCACTACATGTAGTTCATGCAAGCAGTTATTTACCGCTGTCCTATAGGACAGCGGTATATGGCGCATATATGGCTCATGGCCACATATTTACTAGCATTTCAGCCCAGCGCTGCTCTCCTACCTACCTGAAAAACCTGATACCTGAAAACCCTGGTGCTTTAAACCCTGACGGAAACTGCACACCAGCAGCCTATGCTCAACACAGGGCATGTTTGACCATTTAGTGTTCCCTCAAACAACTATGAGGCCGCAAGGCGAAATAAAGGTTAGTTTTGCATTTCGTCTTTTCTTCATTATTTTCAATTAACCGTCGCCAGTGCAGGGTCCGATACCTACTGACCGTGCAGGGGGGGGGGGGGGATGGGGGGTACGACTTCCACTGGTGTTTCACCCCTAATTGAGCTAGAGCTTCGATTAAAAAACGAGCGTGTTGCTTGTGATGAGAGAAAGCCGTTGATACCTGAGGACATTGCTCGACTACGGCCGAAAAGCGAGCCAATGCCCGCTAGTCATATCAATGGTTGCCTTACCACGGCTCGGTACAGCAAGTCATTAGAGAGGTGCGAAAGTTCGCGAAAGATCGACTACGTAGTCCTGGTGGGTGCATATGGAAGCGTTCAAAGTTGTAGTGCTACAACTTTGAACGCTTCTATATGCACCCACCAGGACCCACCTTCTATATGCATGCACTACGTAGTCGAGTCATTCCATGCCAACTCACCCGAACGATGTTACCCGACCACCTCGGATGTCGACGAAAACTTGGCTAGGGGGTTTTATTTTAACACGATAACTGTTAAAATAAAACACGATTCACGATTTAACACGATTCTTAACACGATTCTGAGGGAATTAGAGCATTTCGAGCTACGGTTTCGGAGTTATAAGTGATCACTGTTTTTCAACTTTTGACAAAAGTGATTTTTTTGACTGGCTTTATCTTGAAAACTATTTATCACAGATCCAACTCGAAAAAATAGTTGATAGAGTCTGAGCACAGCTCTTTTTTATATATGCATAGCTTAAACAAAAAAATCAAAATAATTGCAGAAATTGAGCTTCAAAATTGTGAAATTTGATTTCCAAAAAAACATGAGTCAATTAATTTTAATATTAAAGCCATATTTGGATTCCTCGTGATTTTTTACCCAAGTGACTGTACATGCAAACCATCGTGGGCCTTCCAATAGCACCAAGTTCAGCAAGCACGGCGTGTCGGTATCCCGCCGCCGCGCGGCGCGGCGACGGCTGGGTCGCGCGCTGCCTCGTCCGGGCGACCGCAGCTGCAGCCGTCGTCCCCTCCCGCAGCTCACATATCTGGGCCGCGTGGCTCAGGTCGAATCGTCGCTACACTGGCAAGGATACTGCCTCTCAGGTCTCAGATCTCAGTCAGTGGCGTCTGGAGTGCTGAGCGAGCAGGACCGACCGTTCTGTATCTGGGGTTATACATCATGAAGTGCTCCTTCAGCGGCTTCAGTGCTTGCCATCAAAGGACGTTCACACGAAAACGTGCAGTAAAGCCAGTCGAAGGCCATGTGCGTGATACACTGACCCGCAGATCAGGTTTAGTGGTAATGTGATTAAGGGTCATGCCCGCATCATGAGCAAGAGCTGTTGGTGCAATATAAGAAAAAGAAGAGTTACTCTCAGGCCGAAAATCCATTCGCCAGAGATCACAAGAATCGTGCCAAGAAAGCACATTGCCGAGTAGTGACAACGGATTTCATTCGGCAACATGGACTACACGATCTTATGCAGGATGGAGAAGCCCTGTGCAATGCCTGCAGAAAGCTTGCTACCAGGAAATCCACGCAGTCTGGACAAACCACAGCGGATCAGGACCAGCCGTCTATTAGCGGCGCTCCGGCGGCCAACTGTACCAGCATCTCAGGACAAACCACGGCGGATCAGGGCCACCCGTCCACCAGCGGCGTTACCGCGGCCAGCAGTACCAGCACCTCTGAATCACCATGCGCTGAGTCTGAGCAGAGCCCAGAGAAGACAATAGCAGAGGAAAGAGTAGCTGGCATATTGAGGAATCTCGGAGAGACACCAGTAAGAAAACGTGAGTCTTGTTTTCGTGCGTGTGTTTAGCGTGCTTGGTGACGTTATTTTTTTACATTTTAAAATTAAAACCCATTGAGAGAAATGCAATTGATTGGTATGTTGAGTGTTTGCATATGTAGTCGGTTTTTCCTCTTCTGGATACTACTAGACTTTTCACTTTTCAAAGCGACACGTTCTGAATCGATCAACTTGCTTGATTTATTGACGATGTTTTTGCACATGCCCTATCTAATTGCATTGCGACAAATACAACACCGTCTAAATATTGGGTCAATCGATCGCTTCTAAACTTGCCGCTTTCCAAATGTAAAAGCCTAGAAGTATCAAGATACAAACGAAAAACGGACTTTAGTGTGTTCCTGACGGTGAGCCTGAAAAATATTGATATATTTGCCATACAATTTTTCGGAAACGTAATTGCTGAAGATATTATACAGTACATTCCAAATATGGCAATACCCGGTTCTTCACATATTCTCTCACGATGTAGACGCTCTACGAAATCCCGTCCTATCCCAGCTCCAAACAAATCAAAAAATATCAATGAAATTAAGCATTTCTCCTTGCCGTCTCTTTTCAGACTCCCTTCAAAGTCACCAGCGAAAGAGGAAGGCACAGACCAAAATACAGTCAGCTACCGGAGGCATCAAACGGCGATTGGCTTGAGCTTATGATGTCGAACTCAATGAGCCCGAAGAGGCGGATAAAACAAACTGACGTTCAACTCTATGAGACCATGATATCCGAGCTTGTTGACAAATTTAACAACCCGACAACCTCCTATAGCGTAAAGATGCAAATTTTGACAATATCTCCGCTCACCGTCAAGGAAACTGTGAATAAGTTCGGTGCCAAGGAAAACATGGTAAGGAAAGCCAGAAAACTAAAACAAGATCAGGGCGTGCCCGCCACACCAACAATGAAAAAAACCTTCTCGTGCAATTTCCAAAGAGACGGAGGATGGCGTGAAACAGTTTCACGAGCGATATGACGTTAGCAGGCTAATGCCCGGGATGAAGGACTTCATTTCGGTTCGTGGGGCCGACGGAACCAAACACCCGCACCAGAAGCGTCTGGTCCTGACAAACTTAAGGGAGATATATCACCTGTAAAGTCGGAAACAACTGATTACGTCGGCTTCTCGACCTTTGCCAGACTGCGACCGCCATGGTGCGTGTTGGCAGGCTCGTCCGGGACGCACTCTGTATGTGTGTGCGTCCACCATCAAAACCCCAAACTGATGATGCAAGCAATTGATCCCGGGATTAAGCTTAAATCACTGATGGAAAAGACAGTTTGTGATCTCAGAAACGAAAGCTGCATGCTACGGCACTGCGAACGTTGCCCAGGAGCCAGTGCGCTGCAGTCATTCCTGACGGAATTGCCCAACGTTGCTGACGCCGACGAAGTAGAGTACAAGCAGTGAGTGCATACAGACCGCACTACACTAATAACACAGCGACAAACCTCTGAGGAATACATAGCAAAAATGAGCGCAGTGATCACGAACCTGACCAGACACCATTTCATAGCCAAAACACAAAGTGAGTTCTTGCGAGGCATAAAAGCGTCATTGAAAAAGGAAGAGTGCGTTCTATGCGGCGATTTTTCAGAGAACTACTCTTTCGTAATTCAAGACGCAGTCCAGGGATTTGATTGGTACACGGCCCAAGCAACCGTGCATCCCTTCGTGGCGTACATGACTGAAGACGAGAAAGTAGTTTCTGCGTCATTAGCGACTGTACTCGTCACAAAACACAGACGTTTAAAAAAAAAAAATGCGTTTAAAAAAAGGTGATCGAAATATTAAAGAGAGAAAATAGCTCGCTGGAAAAGATTCACTACTTCACTGACGGTTCGGCCGCACAATACAAAAATAAATAAAACTTCCGAAACATGTGCCTCCACGAAGGTGATTTCCAACTAAAATGCACCAGGCACTTCTTTACGACGTGCCACGGCAAGGGCCCCTGTGACGGAGTAGGGGGGACTATTAAAAGGCTCACTGCGCGAGCGAGTTCAGAGGCCGACGAACAACCAGATCGTCACCCCAAGGGACATGTTCGATTTCTGCACAACTTATCTTACAGGTTAGCGTGGCTGTGATGGTTATAGCAATACTTACGCGGGCACTAAAGATAGTTACTGGATATTGTTAGTGTTTTACATATAGATAAACCACCATGTTGACACTGTTGAGTCACATTAGTTGGTCATACATCAATAAGGAATTTTGGTCACCTTGTTTGCAGAACTTCAAAATACTCTTCAAGTTGTGAGCCGCAACTGGTGGATTGAATTGAAAGGCTCACTATGCTGCATGTTTTCTTCTCTCAACAAAATAGTATGAAGTCCATCGTTTTATAACGACAATGCCTAATTAGAAATTGGTCGTGTATACGCGTCCTTTGCTGATGCTGATGCATCAGCAAAAAAGTTCTGATGCTGTTTGTTTTGTTATCTTTTTAGGAAAAATTGTCCACACTTGGCTTCTTTTGTATTCACACTTAGTTCATGCTTTCAGGTGTTCACTTCATATACGTATCGTCAGAAGAAGTCGACCAGACCATGGACTTCTTGAGTAGCAGATTTATAGAGGCTTGCGCCATCAAGGGAACCAGGGGGTTCCAAATGTACGAGCCAATCAACGATAGGGAAATCAAATTCCATGCAACTTCGTCTAGCTCTGCGCTCCACGTGTTCCGTACAATCAAGTAGACGTGCTTTGTGTGCAATACCTAGTTTTTTGTTTAGCTGACGGTAGCTGCCGCTTTTAGGTGAACGTTTTTAAGCGTTCATGACTGTACCCAGGTGTGCACTACATACCTACATGCATCGTATTGATGAATACACGCGTGGTATCGACGACTGTGTTGCGTTAAGCGAATCAGAGCCACCAGGCTGGACCCCTACAGTGCGGGAAGGGGGAATGGGAAGGTGGCTGCGGCAGTCGGCCGCACCGGGAGCAGGCATGGAGCGGCGGCAGGACAGCGCGGCGGCGGCCCGACAGCGGGGGTACCGACACGCCGCGCTTGCTGGAAGGAGTGCTATGGGAAGGCCCACGGTAATTTTCGTGGTTTCTAGAGTAAAAGGTCGCGAGGAATCCAAATATCACAATAGTTTAACAAATGTATTGACTCATGCTTTGGAAATCAAATGTCAAAATTTTGAAGCTAAAATTTTCAATGATTTTATTTTTTTGTTAAAAGCTATGCATATATAAAAATAGCTGTGCTCAGACTATCACATTTTTTTCTTCATTGGATCTGTGATTAATAGTTTTCAAGATAAAGCCAGTCAAACAAATAATATTGTTTTCAAAAGTCGAAAAAGAGCTAACACCAATAACTCCGAAACCGTAGCTCGAAACGCTCTAAAAACCTCAGAATCGTGTTCAGGGCTAGAGAAACTCTATAGGCACATTTTGGTCAAACTCAAGATGGTCGGGTAACAAATTTGCCTTTCGGTGGGTGAGTTGGCATGGAATGACCCAGCATTCAATGCTTGTACCATCCAAAACAGCACCATCCAACGCTTGCGACATCCAAATTTCGCCCGGGTAGGGGACATCGTCATCATTCAAGCTAGCAGCAGCTAAAATCGTGGTATCCAGCCACATCCAAAGTAGTGGCAGCCAAGCTTGCGACTTCCAAAAATAGAACACCGAGGACATCTACCTTCCGGAAACTATTGGTTCAAATATCGCCCGGTAGATGCCTCACCATAGCCGGTGGTGCGACGAGACGCTAGTTGAGTGACGTCACTTCGACACAGGGGAGTGGTGTACAGTGGAACCTGGCAGTATCAGTGCCACCGCCGCGGCAGCGGCACTGACGGGCCAGGGGCGACGGCGCACGGCGGCGGCGCGCCGCCGCCCGCCCGGCTGCACCGTGCTATGCGCGCTGGCGGTAGCCTTGCCTGCTGGCGGGAGAAATGTTCGCTTCTGCTGGGTCATAGGAACCGTATGAGCCCATTTATTTCCTATGTGTTTTAGCTGGGTATGCATTGATCTGGGTATGATGATTTTAGTGAGTAGGTTTTCGGTACATATGGAGCTATCAGGGTGTTTAGCTGTTTTGCCATTTAAAGAGAATAGGTCGCCTTGAAAGTTGTCTTGACATTTTGCTATACGGGGCACTTCGAGCTAAAAAAAACGATTATGGCATTTGTTTGGACGATAGATGGATATCCATCGAAAAATAGGCATGTTTCTCTTTTCTCCTTCATGTCCATAACAAACTTCATGATAATTATGACGTCATGCATATGGTATAGCTTGGATATTGAAACTATTGTACACAATAACGACGGACTTTAGGCATATATACGCAGGCTGATTGTAACCTAAACAACCGTTGTGGTGAACCGAAACAAGTTTCGGGGAAATAAAACTTCTTCTAAAAGGGGCACACTATTCCTGTGTCAAAATTACTTAGAGGAAGATAATAACCTTTTTCCAAAAAAATGAAGTTGGCACCTGAAATCGATAGACGAGGCCAAGTATGCAGTAAATTCATCACATTTTGCATATAAACATTCCTACCGAAAGATATTGAAAGTTTCCTACCGATAAGCGATCCACGTTTATATCGGTCGGTACTCAGCAAGTACTCGGTAACCAATTCAGCAAATTAGCCTCCCTACACATTGTATTTTATGAACAATCAACAATCATTTGAGAAAAAGGTGCATTGACATCGGCAGTTTAGCTTGGTAGTTGGCACCGGCCGGCCGGTGCCAAGCTAAACTACAGCGACCTATTTAGTGTCGGCGATTTGTTTACAAGTGCCCATTCAACCACGTTGAGCAGATTGATGCAAAAGCGCCAGATGTTGCGCTTTCCAATAATGGAGGGAAAATACCGATCATTAATGTTCCCAAACTTCCAACTTTGAATTCGGGAATAATTTAATTTAATTCTTAAATTTATATAACAACATTTTAATACCATAACGGTAGCCAAATAAATTGTTGCTAACCAAATCAAAAAGTGATTATCTCCCTTTAACGTAGGGAGGTAATTTTTTCACACAACCCATTTTCGATCTGCTCTACAAATCTGCTATCTCAGTTAAAACCCCATGTTAACCCTATTCCCTGCAGGCGGCCAGAATTACGTTAACCTGCGGGGGGGGGGGGAGATTCTGCCCCCCCCAGATATCTCGAGAACCACTTGGTCGATTTCGATGGGGAAAAGCCATTCGATTCGTCATGACAAGATCTCTCCTTTTGGATCCCGACATTTTTGTTTTGTTCAAAAATGGGGGGCCAGGTGGCAAAAAATCAGACAATTGTGGGTGTTTTTTGAAAGGTCATTGAGGACACGTGGCTCGACCGATTGTCATGCCCTAAACGTTTTTGAGCTTACAATGTACTGGTCTTTAATATATAAAAAGACAAAAAACAAAATAAAAAATCATAGGCGTATTCAGGGAATGTAAAATGGAGGGATTTTCTGACAGAAAAAAAATATGTGCTGTTCGTGATTGTTTGGGACGACATGAACGTCACATGTGGGCCACCATGCGCGTAACGCTTTTATCATCTTACTAATTTGAAATTGGACCTAATTTGAGGGTGGGTATCGCCTCCCATTTTTTTATCCTGAGTGCGCCTCTGCCCCAAAAATATGTACAATCCCAGTATATATGACACATATTGCATTGAAATTGTTCTGATGCATTTATTGCACTGCAAACCACGTAGGAAGTATGCGCCGCAAAACCGCATTCGTAACACCCTTCCCAAAACAGGAGCCTGGAACCGTCTCTGCTGGACCGATTTTTTTCTCTCAAAAAATTTGACACAACACACGCTATTCAATTTTGGGAAAAGTCACAAAATTTCAGGACGCCTAGGCCTAACGGTTTAGAAGCGGCAAGTGAAAACCACCGGGAGGGGCAGCATCTGCCCCCCGCAGGGAATAGGGTTAACCGTTAAAGGTGAACTTTAATAAGCTGGAGTAAGGATCTTCGGACCTCGCTTAGATACGGTAAGTATATGTATGTGTCTACAAACCAGTAGAACTTCCTTATGGGATCGGGAACCGAGCGGGCGATCCTTCAACGTTCTTTTCCAATGTGAAGGAGCTCTTTGTTTTGTTTTGACTTCAGTTGACCTAATATGACCTTGTAAGGGTCACTGAGAAACAGTTGCATAGGGTCATCAAGAATGAGCTGTACAAACATGATCCTGAAATAATTGGTTTGATGTAATGCGTATTCTCTGAATGGGAGGGATTTTCATATTTTCATATTGACATATAATGGGAAGTCATGGAATCGACATGACCTTAAAGGGAGATAATGACTTTTTTCCACAAAAATGGAGTTAGCACCTGAAATCGATAGACGAGACCAAAATATATTGTAAATTCATCACATTTTGCATATAACAATTCCTACCGCGAGATATTTCAATTCATAGTTGATAAGCGCTCCATGCTTATAATCAGCAAGCACTCGGTAACGTATTCAGTAAATTAGCCTCCCTACGCATTGTTATTTATCATGAAGGTATGCAATATGTTTCCTGCATTCTATCTTTTGCGAATATGTGCCAAACTTTTATGAACAATCAACAATCATTTTAAAAAAGTGCATTGAAATCGGCAGTTTAGGTAGGCCCCCGATGGCAACCTATTTAGTGTCGGCGATTTGTTTATAAGTGCCCATTCAACAACGTTGAACAGATTGACACAAAAGCGCCAGATGTTGCGCTTTCCAATAGTGTAGGGAAAATACCGATCATAAATTTCCCCAAACTTCCAACTTTGAATTAGGGAATAATTGTATTTAATTCTTAAATTTAGATCACATAATTTTAATACCATAACGGTAGCCAAAGAAAGTGTTGCTAACAAAATCAAAAGGTCATTATCTCCCTTTAAAGGGAGTGTGCCTACTGTTTTGGAATGTCAAAAATATTTTTCATACGGTAAGTAGCTGTTGGTTTGATTGTTGTATATGATGAAATTCACATCTGGAGCCCCTTTAGCTGAATTTTCACTTATATTGTTTTTTGTTTATTTTTGTTTCGATATCTATAAAACGATCGCCACTATGGTGATGTTATGTAAAACGGCGCACATAAGACAATACAATTACGGTCACATCATGCAAGATAGAAAGACGAGCTTTGCACAGCACGTTCTTGCCACTGTGAACTTTATTATGTGCAAGTTTCGTAGCTCTAAATTGATATCTTCTCCAAAAAATAGCCATCGGCCATCATCGAAATGGCCATCATCGGAAAACATGATGGCCGTCCAGTTTCTGTTCGGCTGCTGCTATCAGCGTGCACGAGCTGTTTTGTTGAATTGCTATTGGCCGGCGCTAACAATATGCTAGCAGTTTAATCGATAGTTGCAGTGCTTCTAGTAGCGGAAGCCCTCTGGAGTCTACCCGATAACTTTTTGCTCCCAAGCAAATTCCTGGAGTCTTTGAATATCTCAGCAACTAGGGTGAATCTGGATAAATGAAGTATTGGTTCAATTCAGAAAATTGTGTTCTATAGACCAGTGTCAATAACCCCAACTAAGCGATGCGAGTAGGCACACTCCCTTTAAGTCACATATATACACAAATCCAAGATATGCGATTTGTAGGTACTTAAGCCTAATTCAATTATGTGAGTTTGAATCTGCTCGGAACAAACACTGTTGCCTGGGCGCGACCGTTATTTTTGGGGGAGATGGGGTCACCTAATGCGACCTGGTGACCTGAGCTGAAGTGACCCGAAGAAAAAAACCATTGTAAAATGTGGTTAATTGATGCCCGAACAGGTGCATGATAATGTGTTACAAAGACTAAGACAGAAAATCTGACAACAGGTTATCATGACCGATCAGTAAGCAGTTTGAACAGAAGTGCATCAACTATGTCTAACAATGTCATCTAACAATGTCACACTCCACACCAATCGTTGTTGCGCTCTTTAATGAGACAGTGCGTATTTCCCAGAAAAACCGGCGTACGTACCTATACTCCAATACACAATGCATCCAGCTCGATA
>JAXIVJ010000225.1:162330-329623 GCA_036785665.1 Chirona hameri | reverse complement strand
GGATTAGAAATGTCGATGATAATGGTGAGGTTAACGTACCATTCGACGTGAAGAACCGATCTCCAACCTCTCGGAAAATGCGGCCGATATCACGCCGGGCACTGTCTCGTCTTGGCTCTCCACACACTCGTTCGAACTCGTCCCATACCTGACATGAAAATGAGTGTGTTATATCAAAGCGTTTTAGTGTCGTCGACACAACAACGAGGCGAGTCAATATGAAGGATTATCGAGAGAAAAAACAACAGCACGCCTTTCCAAGCGAGAATGGCCCAACGTCAACGTTGTTTCATCGCAGGGACAAAACTTGGCGCTGTTCCTCGCGGTTAATACATAACAGTAGTTGGAACTGGAAAACTACAATTGCTGGTATTGCTTTCCGTCTTTATCAAGCAAAACATCGACGTTTCACTGGAAGAATAGCACACTTCCATATAGTTCATAATTACTTTCGAATCGTCACTTATCATTATTCAAGACTTGCCATTGCCTTATTATATTGAAGCTCTCGCATAACACATATGGCAACTGGGGCTCAAGACTGTCAGAATTTGAGTTTTAGGGCGCCCGAACTGTGCGGAGTGGCGACATAGTCATACAAGTATACCCACTGAAGATACGTTCTCTTTCCCGATGGGGTACCCAGATAGGCATGCGTTGGATACAATATGGACACACATTTGTACAATGCACTTACCTCGTCTTCGGTGAAAAGCCACGGGAAGCGTCTGCGAATTTCCCCCAGAGGCTCTTTGGAACTTGTCAGAAGGTGTCGCCTCAAGGCGAAGGTCGAGTTCTTCAGCGAACGTTTTTCCTCTTCGCTGATCTCTTCTGTCTGGCTTTTCAGCTTATAGGCTGCCTGAGTCTCTGCACCTTCATCTGAGGGCGCTGCATGGTAGTGCGGCAGGCCTACTTTCGCGAGCTGTCTCCCGCTCTTCACTTTTTTCGGCTGTGCAGAGATGCGCTCTGGATGTCGATGCCGTGTGTTTTTCAGCTTGCTCTTGAGTTTGGCTCTAACCGTGTTCTGTGAACGCGTGTGGTAACAATACTCAATCGGCGTCAACATCATTTGTCATCGTAGCTATCACATAAATGAGCATCCGGTATTACATGGACAGTTGACACGGTCAATTTTTAGGGGAGGCTGACAACACACAAATACAAACATTCCACACACCAGTTACACGAGAAAGTCAATATGGAAATAGGCCAACAGCAAACCAGACATCAGTGCACGATATAGCTTATATAACTGGACCCGGTGGCCAAGAAAAGTACACCTTTTTCCCTCACATAACTGCCTCTCTAGCGCAACAATACTGTGTAACAATCTCCACAGGGGCGTAGCTTCTCGAAACAAGTTGGGGGGGGGGGGGGGGGGAGTTGAGAAGGGTAAAAAGAAACGCTCAAGGTACCATCCAAATCCTTAAGGATACGGATTTCCCTTCGGATTTGATTGACTACCTGGCCAAAGTTGGGGTGGGGGGGGGGGGGGGGGGCTCAAGCCCAAGTTGGGGGACTGGAGCCCCTCCAACTGAATAGGAAACTACACCCCTGATTCTCCAACAATAACTAGCATAACTAACAATGACTAGCATGCGTGGCCCTTAAAGAGAATAGTCCACCTTTGGAACTGATATAGCAGATGATATGGAGCTTGTAACCCAGATACAAAATTGTATAGCATATCGAAAAACGGACAACCTGTGCCCCGCGGGGGGGGGGGGTAATTTTCCTCTCACGGATTTTCGCTATAGAGTCAAAACGACGTTAGATATCGACGCGAACTTTCAGTGCCTAATCTGGCATCAATTTTACGTCTTCCTAGAAAGTTTGGAGACAATCGGTGGAGAGTTTTTGACAAAATTACGCTTTAGTGACGTCATGTCACGCCATTTTCGATCCAAAACGGACGAAATTTTGATCGATCATAGAACATCGAATATTGAAGCAATGTCACACTAAAAACGCCAAAAGAAAGGACATGGCATTCTCCACAAAATGGCTATCTCGGATTTGTGAAACTTTGAGTTTTTGAACCTCAAAATGCCAAAAAGTTTTCTTGAAAAATAGTCACAAATTCTAAAATGTTGATAAAAAAATACGGAACATATGTCAGAAAGTCACCTATGAAGAGTCAGCATGTCAAATTTCAAATTGATTTATCTATTTTTAACCTCCATATGACTAATAAGTGTACATTGTGATCTCATTTTGTAAATCGTGTTTTTAGCACTTCTGGACCACGTACGAAAAATCCAACAATGGATTCCTGAGACAAAACTGAATCAGTAACATGTGCCATTTATATAAAAAAAATATGCATAACAAAGTTTGACCTATGTTGATCTAACCTTGACCTGACCTTCACGAAAAATTAGGTTAAATTGTAAAATGACCGTTACCATTGAATTATTACCCATAATGCATGGGTCACACGGTTTTCATACAACTTTTGCACATTGCGACCTTTTGTGACCTGACCTTCACCTGCACTTAGTGTGAGATTCATATTCCAACAGTACCCTCTCCTTACATTTATAAGTGTTTTGGCAGAGTTTAGGCGCGCTGCTGTTGATAGTCCGGTCTCTGCAGCCAATAATCCGAAAACATGTGATTTCGACCTTTGACCTGACCTTGACCTGAGATGTGACCTTTGAAATACAAATGTAAGCATGCTTTAGAAGCATCTCATTGAGAGCTTTCCATCGGAGCCTTGCGCGTCTCGCTGCGGGCATTGGTTCGGGAGATAAGAGGGGGGGGGGGTAAATATTATAACGCCCTCCCCCCCCCCCCCCCACCCCCAGCGAGGCGTATTCGGCTGCAGACCCAAGCGGGGCGCGGGTTTACAAGTGTAAACTATTCCCTTTAACACGCAATACAAGCCAACAACAGGAATAACGGGATTATATAGGCTTGAATCCGCGTCGTACCGGTGCTCGACGCCACCCTCCTCGCTGTGACGTGTGGGGGTGCTGAAAGACCCCCGCCGATACAGCACATAATAACAGGTCATTAAAGGGAAACTTGTGAGTTATGACAATGCCAGCTGAAGGAAGACACGATAGAAAGAGGCCAAATCAAAGCAAACCTACAATATACGGCTCAGTGGTGAAATGTATTCATGCGTGAAAAACATACATTCATTCACACTGGTCCTTGCATACGCGTGGGTGGGACTAGGATCAGCTTAGGATTAAGCATTCATAACGTACGATGGAGTCCAGGAGCGTCGGTTTGGTTTTAACGGCTTCACCGTAGGTGTCAATTAAGTCTGTGGCCCACTTCATGTACATCTTAGCTCCCACATGGCTGAGGAAAGGAGGAGGTGCAATAAACATGCAATACATAGTTAGTTTCTGGTGTAACAATGCACAAACACTGTCTTTAAATTAACAGTTCGCATCCACATCGGTCAAGGTTCCCTTGCATGCAATAACAAATATTATCATCTGCAACTGCACTTGCACAATTTAACAAAGATTGTATATGCAGACACCTACAAAGAAATACTTCACTATACAAAGTCACCATTAGAAAGGCTGCGTGACAAGCAGCATGTATACCTTTAAGGCGCTGACTGGACAGCTGCTGAGTGGCAACATCAATACAATAATAGTGTCTACATCAACACCTGAAAGAGCCCGAGATAATGTGAGGGTTTCTGAAACAAGTTCTCATTCAGGCGCGAAAATGGGAACAGGCACATTGTTCACTTACCCGGGAAGCTTGCCGGCCACTTCGGAGAACGCCTCCATCAGCTCAGCCCACTGACGAGAAGTCAGCTGCATTTTTCCCGACAGTGCGGTGCGGCATGCTCTCGACAGGCGGTCCGACACAGCCGGCCAGATGTTGTGGCCATGTCCACTGGAAGAAAAGGGAATACCAAGGAAACTACACGCCCTTTATTAACAGATGAACCAAGAAAATGCAGGCCCCCTGATTAACCCGCGTCAGGCCCGGGGAGGGGCGTTTAGACGCCCCCCCCCCCTACCAATGAGGACAACTTCAAATCTCTCCTTTTCAGAGGACACCTGTCAGATCAGTCCCATTATTTCAGCATCATGTCTCCTTCGCCATTCTTGATGGCCCAGGTGCAACTTTTGATAAGTGGCCCATGTAAAGGTGATTTGAGGTCACCCGAGGTCACCAACATTTTTATTTGCCAATAACTGTTGATAGAGATGCGATAGAAACGCTAAAATGGCACCAATGTGTTTGTGTCATCAAGTCGCATCAACGCATGTGCAACATGACCCACCATGACCTACTTGGGTCACCATGTGACCTTGATCTGAGACCAAATTTTGAAATTGACCTTCCAAGGTCATGATATGTTTCGATGCTCCTTGACGAGAGAAACACGATGGTGTCAAAATAAATGCTCTATCGTTAATAGCGAAAAGGTTATTCGCGAAAAAAAACGTTCTACGAGACAACAGCCATTTTGACCTTTGATGACCTCTGGAGCCTCAACTATTGACCTGAGCTCAAATATGACGGAAAAACGTTACTGGAGCGTTTCAAGAGCTATCTATTTTTTCGATTTCTTCTTAGCTATCATAGTTCCCGATATAATGAGAGATTGCTGGATCAAGCTACCAAAAAACGGAAAATTTGACCTTTGATGACCTCTGGTGACCTCAACATTGACCTGAGCGAAAAAATGACTGAAGTAGTTTCGAAATAATTTTTGACGAGCTTTCGAATGATTCCGATGAGCTTCCGATTTTTACTCGTTTTCCGTTTTGCTCTACGTTTCCTAGAAACCGAGTTAGAAGAACCGATGGGGAACCGAGAAACCGAGGTGGGCGTCGAAACGCCCCCTCGGAAGGTCAAAGACAAAATGTTGGGCATTGCCATTGAGGCTTTCTCGGCTGATGGCTTTCTCGCCGAGTTTGCGATATTAAACACATATGTCAGCATGTTTGAATATCTGACACTTTAAAACATAATTCTTAACTTCCGGTGACCTTGGGTCAGGTCAAGGTCATCCGAAGTCACGAGGTCAAATTGTTGATTTCGGTCATTTGGCGTTTAAATACATGTTTTTAGATCACATTTTCATCTCGAACGCAAACAAATGACCATAGAACATCGTTTGTTGCACGGAAATTTGAGTAAAACCAGAACTTTTGTTTCGGGAGAACTTTTGTCAGGAGAACTTTTGAAAGAATTAGTCCAGCTTTGTCCAACTTAGTATACAAGACATACATTCGGCCCCATTTATAATTCTGTCCCCAAGTATGGTCACCCTATAATAAATGTAGAATAAAGAAGCTGGAAAAAGTTCAGAGAGCAGCAACCAAAGGAGTTGTTGGAATGAGGGCACTGGAGTATCCAGAGAGACTGAAGCGGCTCAAGCTGACCTCACTTGAGGAGAGAAGAGAGCGGGGAGATTTACTTGAAGTTCACAAAATCCTACATAAATTGCATGCATCAGATTTGACTCATTTATTCCAATTAAGGAACAGAACGGACAGATATTATCTCAAGCTGTACAAACCACAACATCGAACATTGAAGAGGGGAAAATTCCTTTCTCAGAGAGTCATCACTAAATGGAATATGTTAAATTCCGAAATCAAGAGATCAGTATCATCCAACCAATTTAAATCAAGATATGACATGCATAAAATAAATGTTCAAGATTAGAGTAAAATGTGTAATGGAATAATGAATTGCAAGAAAAAATGAAATGATAAGATATGGGCTACACCATGGACCACAAGACCTCTACATTTTGAGCCCATAATCTTCTTGATTCTTGATTCTATCGAACAGGCCTCTATCACATTTTTTTTAGAACTTGGCGGGTTCGGCCAGGGTGCAGCGGTGCAGGAACCGTCCGGTATCGGCTGGCACTGATGGGTGTCATACCGGACCGCAGTGAGACGGCGCTGATTATGGAAGCTATCGTCTTGTTGATGTGGGGACCATAAGCCAGGGAAGATGCTTGATAGCCTTATATAATAAATAATGAACTCAAATAAAATATACACAATTCAACAATTGAAACGTTCTACGATTGAAGTAGGCAGTAACTATTGACATTAATGACGAGTGAGTCTTTTACCTTCCATCCACTGAGTTCCTGATGTCAGGAGAGTCACCGAGGGAGAGCTGGGGAGGCGACGAGACGGCCGGCAAGGTGCTGCACGACGCAAAGTCCAGGTTTATTTCCCCCTTCACAGTTTCGGCCACCGCCTCAGTTGAAGAATCCTGTTTTTGTCTTGTTGATATTGACCTGCAGACCACAAACGAACAAATCGGTCAAGTAATACAAAGACTGTAACGAGGCATAGTAGAATCTAACACATGTAGCAAGAAAAGCGTCACACTTAGACATTCAGTGCATAGATGTTTTGGATATGAACTACCCTGTAAGCTGCTTTGTCGGAGAGTTGTTCTGATCGGCATTTAACCAGAACTGCAGAAAAAGATGAACATCATGTATTTCACATTCATATTACAGCCGTGTTCATGTACGAACATACACAATAAACATTAAACATGTTTATGAACCCTCAGGTTATAAAGGCTCAAATTGTAATGCAAATTTGGTTAAGCCCTTTCTGTAGCTAGGCATTCTAAATGTGATACATTATTTAATTATTGATATAAAAAAGTGGAGCTTAAGTTAAAAAAATGCGTTCAACACAACTCAGAAAGATTGCAAGGGTGTATCGGTTGAGGGGTGTATCGGTTGAGAATGTAAAACAAAATAGACCATGTAAAAATAACATCTGACATGTAAACAGTCTAACAAGTATAAGGTGCCTAAAGCTAAGAAACATCAAATTGAACGGAGATGGTTCGAACCTCAAGTTAAATGAGGACACCGTAAGCCGTACCGATAATGACAGACAGCCCGGTACTGACCGCACCCGGCCCGGTCCTCACTGCGCCCGTCAGCGCCGTCCTCCGCCTGTTTACGTCCCACCGGACCCCTCCGGTCCCGTCAAAACCGCCTCCGGCGACGTCTGGAGTGAGCCTCCTGACGGGCCCGGTTAGGACCGGGGAACGTTGTAGTGACAAAGAGACTCCCGTCTGACGTTCGTATACGCGCGGTAAAACTCGGACCATTCCGACATTGAGCGCGTTTAGAGCGGGCCCGCCACACTACCCGCCGCGCCTCGCTCGGAGGGCGCGCCCCTCGGTCCGGCCCGGCAGCAAGTTTCCGAAGTCCCTCACTATACAGAGCCGGCTCAAACGGGTGACGTCACCGCGCTGCGTTGACGGCACGCCGCCCAGATGAACAGGCTTGTAAGTTAGGTTAGGTAAGGTTAGGTTACTTAAAAGCCTAAGGTGCCTAAGGTCCCTAAGCCTAAGGTCACGTTAAAGGGAAGTGTCGACCTTGAAAGATTCCTTGAAACTTGGCAGTTATGGGTATTCTGAGGAGAAAATTACAAATATAGCACTGGTTTTAACAGTTAATTGATATCCTTGGAGAAACAAACAAGTTTCTGTTTTGAATGACGCGAATCGTTACACGTTCCAACGGCCGGCTGGGATTATGACAGCCTCCGACCGCTCGGGCGGCCGGGCGGGACGCTCAGGCGTTGGCGCCGCTGCCAAGGGATCCGATGTCAGAGGGCGTCTCGGATAACCAGTACACCTGGCAAAACACCGACCATCTGGCAAAATCTCGCCAATTCAAAACAAACTCTTCTCTAGAGGCGTCTAGGTAGCGTTTTGGGACAAATGAGGCTTATATCATGTGGTTTCTATAGTCAAGCTACAATTCTGCTATATCAGATCAAAACCCCATGTTAAAGGTGGACTATTCCCTTTAAGGTGACGTCATTCCACACCAAAAGGAGGCCAGAGAGCTGAATAGTGCGGGACTTCGGAAACTCGCAGCCCGGCCCGGCAGGACCCCGCTGTGCCGGATGCCGGGGTTGGTTTGTCAAGGGGGGTTGCCGTGGCGACGGTCAGGGAGGGCAGGTGATGTTCACTCGCACCGGTCGGATTGGACTAGCGGCCGAATTCAGTGCCGTCCGTCCGGATGCGTACACGGCACACCGCGTACGTGGACACAGACCCGAACGGGTGCGGTGAGGACCGGGCTTACCTGTTGAGATGGACGGCCCACCACGAGTGACACCACTCTGGCGCCAGGGTAAAATATATCTGGCGTTGACGCCGACTCACTCACCCGTCACCCTCGCCGTGGGCCGCCGGTCCTGCAGTACTGCAGCCGCCCTCCTCGCCGAGCGGGTCCGCTCGATGACTGGTCTCCGCGATCTGTGTTGTCACGGGCACCCCTGCGTTTGCGTTGCTAAAAATAAGAACAAAAGCAACTCAAGCATATTGTAACAATAGAAGATACTCCTTTGGCAGCTGATCTGAGCTTAAGCTTGGGTGTTTCGACTGCGTGGTCTTTTCAGCTTTATGTGTAGCAACAGATCGTGATCATTTCGTAGTAAATGACACTAGGAGTCCATAGACATCGTAGAACTACGCTTTTGAATTCAACATGGACATTTCAGATGGATACAAAACAGCAACACAAATAATTAAATTAGCATACAAGGTGAGGGAACCGTGTCACAAAGCATTGCCTAAATACCTTGAGGACCAAAAGTGGCTAATATTTAATTACATCAGAAATTTCCCATGCTTGCTTATAAACCAAATCAGTTGGCCAGTGGCTATCGAGTACTGAGCGAGACATTTCATGAAAATACTACTTAATACTCTTAAATGGTGCCTGGTAATACTAGCATTTATGGCATGGAAACAAGTTCATAGTACTTACGATTCTATGAAGAAAATGGATTCTGTCTCAAGCTCTACAACTCGAACCCTTGGCTTCTTTGGCATCTCCTCATTTGGATTAAACTCTACCCATGTCTGCCAGTCAGCATTCCAAAGTTCAAGGTTGAACTTCGTTAACAGGTCAAATGACACGCCACAAACTTCAGGAAGGTCCTTTGGTTTAGCTTTCACAACCCTTTTTCGCTGTTGATGTTCGACCAGGAACTCCATGACAATTGCTGAAACGAAAAGGTGAAAAGCAGAGGTTAGCCGTTCCAGGGTCAGCCCAGCTTTGAGCTGTCACCACTCACCAGCGGTGATAAGTCGGTCACATATTCGGGATCATCACACAGGTACGCGTACGCAATGATATAAAATGAAATATTACATGTTTCCATAGGATACCAGTAGCAACTGTATTGCAAACATAAACTGCAAACAATAACATAAAACTACATTGCGATATATGAATCCACTAACAGATACTCTGAATGTTATAACTTACACACCGGATAATTTGAATGAAAATCACATATGTTGATTGAAACCATAAGTGACACAACATCAGTTACACACCTCTTGATTCTTAGTAGTTCCTGGTAGTATCGTGGTTGGGCTTCCAAAGGAGGTGGTACGGGACGACATATCTTCCCCCATACAGGCACATTGGACGATAGTCAATAAGTTCCTTGTGTGGAACAGTTACAGATTCACAGCTTGCTTTGACGACGTATGCTGCTACGTGTGCGTCGTATTCCAGGATTATCATTTTCCTGCACCTGAAATCGTAGCCTTCCGAGATGTGCACAGCATCGATTTCTCCAAACATGAGCTCTCCGTTTTCAACGAAAGCTACGATATCTCCCCTGGCATACAATGTTCCTTGAATTGCCACTTTGTCGATGTTGCTCGTTCGTTCAGTTTCGCCGACATCGTGTGCGACCTTCCAAGAAAAGAAGTTTTGCTGGACAATCCTCAATGACATCCATCGCTGATGCTTCTTCGCAATGGTCTTGCAGATGTTACGGAAATTTTTCGATGTCTTTGCGAAGGTCTTCAACTGGCTGTTCTTACTTTCGAACCTCAGGGTTGTTATATTGATCAATGCACCATGTCTTCGAATTTGATGTGGGTAATGGAGCAGATAATGAAATTTCGGGGTAACACGTACGTGTGGATAGTGGGTAAAGAAGCAGCCAATCAAATCTTCAATGACTTCCTGCAGACACAACAAGTCCGTCTCTGAGAAGTTCGGGCAAATTACAAAGCGAACCACATGCAAGAACTTCAGAAAAATACCCCAAGCCAAGTTGGCTTTAGGAACCAGATAACCAATCGCTAAGGGAAGGAACCTTACCAAATTGAGAGCCTCTTTTGCTGTTTGATTGCACTTTATGACTCCCTTGCTGTAGGAAAGCGGCTGCGGGGGATTTTGCTTGTCACGTGACGAATATGGGAAGCCTCCAATGGCTCTGTTGATATCATCTAAGGTTAGGACCTTGCCTTTGACAAGTTCTGTGAGGACTGCACTTGTAACTTTTGGAACGAGACCTTCAAACAGGTCGTGGGCTATATCTGGAGGTGAATTTTCAACTATGTGGAATCCCGACAAGGAATTGAATACGCACCTAAATTTGATGCCTCGCTGCAGGCAGAGAGTATGGTCAAACCCACTTCTTTCAAGCTCTACGACGGATGCATCGAACTCAGCTGCTGTTCTCAGCGTACAACCTCGAAATGTCAAACACTTCTGAATGTCTTCAGAAGAGCAGTGACAGTATCGTGAGACCTTCTTGACGTTCGAGAACGACTCGAGCAAGCCACCAATCGTATGGGCCGCAAGGTTGTCTGCGATTAGCAATGCCACAGACCCCTTAACTGTGACATTTTCACCACCAAAGGACACAGATAAGCCAACGTCTTCTAGTGTCTTGCAATCGTCAACAATGGTATCAAAAATAGCACGTCGGAATCTGTCCTTGATGTATGATGAACGCACCAAAGCGAGCAGGAAGATGTGGCGCTTACGAGAGCGAAAGGGAACAGTTCCCAGCACAAAAGAGAACACTCCGAGCTTGGTCCGTTTTGTTTTGTTCCCTACCGGATTGGCGACCTGAATATCATCGTAATATATAAAAATGGTAAGTCCTTCCTTCTCAGAGTGTGCTTGACCCGTTTGCCAGTTCTGGTACACAGCTGGTCTTTGACCTCCAGCGAATGGTGCCGGTTTTAAGGCTTCTTCCAGCAATGATTTGTGGGTTTCCAAAAGCAAGCGAAGCTGTTCTAGAAGCGGTATGTACTGGAACGTCTGTTGGACTCCATTGTCATTCACACCAAGTCTCACAGTCCTCGGTTCTACGTAAAGTAAGTGTTCCGCCGAATACTTGTCAAGTCGATACAAGCTCCTCAATGAATTGCAAGCAGTGACAGCCGGCAAAGATTCAATCGGAAAGCACGGAAGTTCCCGTGATTCACTAGCGACTTGGGTGGAGAAGTTGAGCAGATAATCACTGACTTCTGTGCTAGCAGCCTCTTTTAACCCATGGTCCGCACGAAGACGTATCAAAAAAGCAGCTATGTCCTTCTGCCAGGCAGCTGTTCTCTCCGTAAGACGTGTACCGTCTGTTTCGACAGAATTGGTAACCGCAGGAGCAGCGCTTGTGGTAACTTGGATATTTGAATCCGGACTGTGATTAACGTCTGGTAAATCCGATCTGATGCCCTCTATGTCTTGATCATCAGAGCTAGACTGGCTGTTCTTGTGAAAATCCGATGTACTAGGTCTTGAGTGCGAATAGCACGACGTTACGTGTTCACGCCAATATCTAACAGTCGTGTACTTTCTCGGACACCAATTGCACCTAAGCACAAAATTGTCTTCCTTTTCATGTCGCCTTACATGTTTCACAAACGATGAAAACTCAAAACACTTATAAAAACAAAAGTCGCAAGCAAATTCATCCTGAAAGGAAAGGTCAAGGTCATCTGAGGCATGTGAAGACACAGGAGAGTCACAAAGCGCATATTCAGAAGCGTTTCGATGAGATAAACGCAATGATTTTGCTTTCACTTCGTTCAATTAAGATATTCCGATGAACGGGGAGGGACTTCTGGCCGACGTAACGGAAGCTGTCATATGGCGCTCAGTTCCGGGAAGTTCACTGAGCAAAAGTTAAACCACGTTCATTAAGAACGCGTCCACCCCTGTAGCTCAGTGGAAGAACAATGGACTTTCCCTCACCCGGCAGTGGCAACCCGGGTTTGAGTCACCTCGGCGTCTGCCTTTTGCTTCTGACTGTGAGAGACTGCGACCAGTGGCAGTGATCACACTCAAGGTCAGATGACATATTGGGTATTTTTAAACGTTTATTGTGACCTTGTTTTTCGACCGATTTTTACTACGAAAACTGTTTTGAGCTTCTTACATCCATGCCTTCAAGATATAAAACCCTAATTGGGAAATATAATAAATAATGGGCGTATTCAGGGAAATACAAATGATTTTTTTTTTTGTTGAAAATTTCTAGGGATTTTGCATTACAATTTGTTATGTACTTGGCATGGTATGCTCTTGTATCATGCTAAAAATGCCCACATTATTTGTATAAATCGATATTACGCATAGGCGGAACCAGGTAAACAGCTTGGGAGCACTACCAGCCGGCACTGGTAAATATCGCCTCCCATTTTTGGTAGGTACCTGAGTACGCCTCTGCCAAAAATATGTACAATCGCTAGTATTTTTCATGTTAATTGCTAGGGAAGTGCACTTAACGCATTTATCGTGCCGTAGAAACCCAAAGAAGCAAGCGAACACTAAGGTTTTGTTAAAAACCGCTCAAGCATTACAGAGTGCCTCCCAAAAACAGGGGCCTGGCACCGCCTCCGCTGGACCGATTTTGTTGAAATTTTGACACAACAGTTGTTATTCTATTCTAGGAAAAGTCCCAAAGTTTCAAAACACTAGGCCTAATGGTTTGGGAGCGGCAATCGGAAAAACGACCGAGGGGGCAGAATCTGCCCCCCCCGCACGTAATAGGGTTAAGTTGCTGTATAATTGTATCTATGCCTATAAATAATAAGGGCATATAATTAATAGACAATTTAAAAATCATACTCTGCAACTTCTTCCCCTCACCTCAACTTTTTGCCCTCTTTCATGACATAGATACTCTTTGTCACAACTTTTTACATTTACCAACTTAAAAACACTCGCTTCCAACTTTTTGATACTTACTGTGCAACTGGATTTCATTCATCTTAGTAGTTTGTCCCTGTTCTTAAGCAATTCTTAGCTGTTTCAGCTGAAACTTGATTATTCGGCTCAAATATGGTCCTGACTCATCAGGTAATAGAACAAATGGGAAGAAGTTGGTACATGCAAAGCATGTGTGGTGCAACAGATGTCAGTTCTATTATCATTGATTATTCTGTGATTCTTTGGTACCTTTTTTCTCTAGGTCAGTTTAGTAGTGGCAGGCTCTGAGTAATATTTTAATCCACTCAACAATGAAACAGGGCTGGTTGTGTTTATATTACCATTCAGATGTGGCAAAACCAGCAGGACTGCAACACAGTTCGGACTGAGGGAAAAAATTGGGCTTGAGGGAGAAACGTTGCTCATTGTAGGGAGTTGCTATTGAGGGTTTTTTAGTTGTGAGTGAGTGTTAAAAGGTGGCTGAAGTATTATACCCCAACAATAATAAGTTGGAAAATGGAAAACGTAACTTTGCACATCAAGATGTCAACTGATTATTGTAAATTGTAATGCTTCTGGTCTCTGAATTTACTTGAGAATGCACATGCACAAACAAAAATTAAAACCCAAACCCAAAATGCAAATGTTCCATCACAAATTTTCTGAAGAAGATCCAGGATTCATAGGATTAAACAAAAAAATATGAATAAGACAAAAAATTAACATGATCCAGTATCAAATTTTGTGGATAGGATCCAGTATCTGCAGGTCCTCTGGACAAACAGCAAATATAGGAGCCAATATCCATTCAGATTCCATTCTTGTATCTTATTAGGATTTTGGCACATGTCTGGTTGTTACCCTAGAATCACACTAACAATAGGTCATGCAGCAATAGGGTGCATACTGCATAGGCTAAACTGCTCTACCACTGAACACATCCTAGTGCCAAACTTTTCACTCTACTTGTGACGCTCCACACCAGCATCGTCTACATTGCGCCATAGCATGCATGAAAAGTATGGTGATAAGAGTAGTAACCCTATACCTATAACTCCACAAAATAAATAGGTACTGCTTATAACAAACTTTCAAGCACTGAAGCACTGTATTTGCAATGCCGATAACACTGATGCACTTTATCAACAATGGTATGATCCATACAACATGAAATATGGGAATGTTCAGAGTAATGGTAGTTTAGCCCACCAACAAACTTCAACCCTGGGTTTTGGAAGGGTTAATGGCCTATTGCCAAATACATCATATTGCCAAACCTTTCACGATATTGGTGATGTGCAGCAGTATCACCTACCTCATGAATAGCACAAACAGATTGATGATAGACATATTTGGTGATAGGCCACTTACCCTAAAATCATCTGCATTGTGATGAAAACTAGGTACAGATGTTCGTCCCAGGGTTTGTGTGTTCAGGATGAATTTTAGGCAAGGGATAAAAACAAATATTTTAGGTAAGTGATTCTGCATAAGCTTGAAACAGAACTTAACCTAAAATATTTGCCTTTACCCTTGCCCAACATTTTTCATATGTTCTGCCTTCGGCAGAAACATCTTTATTCCTGTTTCCTTTCTAATTACACTAGCCCACTAGTAAGTAGTATGGGGGATAATTCTCAGCCAATCAGCATTTGTGATGTCATTGGAGATATATCGCAACTGCACCGGACAAATATACACAGGATCCTTACAATATGTACACCATTCGATAGAAAATGTCACACTTAGTAATATATAAGTGTACCAACATGATCAGACATCTTCAATTTTAATAAATTAAATATTCATAAATCTTACTGTCACCGCCTCCGGCCCCGTTGCCACCCCTGGTGACTGCCGAGTGTTGTTTGCACGACTGCCGTCAGCTGATTGTGTCACACAAAGATTGACAACACATTTATTTTTAATGATTTTTTAAAAGTAAGGTTTATTTTTTAATAAATAGGAACATAAAATACAATTATTAGTAAAATAAATTTATTCTGAAGCGAAATCATGGGGAAAACGGGTATCAAAAGCATTCTGCCAAAGGCAGACATAGCGGAGATTTTAGGCAAGGATAAAGCAAATTTGTTAGGTTATGTATTGTGTTTTTGACTTCAGGCCGAAGGCCTGAAGCCTAAAGCAAAATACTTAACCTAACAAATTCCTTTTACCCTTGCCTGAAATATATTCCTGTGAAACACAAACGCACAAACCCTGCGATAATTATCAGTAGGTTACCCCGCCACAATTATCAGTAAGTTAGGTTAGGATAATATTATCATAAATTCATATCAATAACTTGTATTTTACTCCCGCAAATCTCCTAAAAATTGTATTTATCTTAATGACGTCATATCCAAGTATGAATCGCTGCTGGTCATGCCAGCACATGAACATGAACAAGGAACATGAACCAATTCCCCCCTAAATGTGCTGCTGAACATGGCAGGTGCATTACTGGACTTATACCCGTAAAATCAATGCAATATGATAATTTAGACTTTTATATCAACCGACACTAAAATCAGCAGAAGGCATCTATAATTAGGGGCGGTGAGGTCCTAATCTGTCACCGAAAGGCAAAAACTGAATAGTATGGGAGAAGGCCCCATATTTACTTCCATTTTTGTGTTTAGAATAGCATTATGTAATTTATGTTCCAAGTCCAATCTTTGGCTGCATCCATCAGCAGACTTAAATTCAAATAAGCACCAGAAGCGGAAATTCATCTTTAAATATATCACATGTTCAGTCTTATCATGAAAGCTATCAGTTTTCATTACAGCTTTAAGAAAGAAGTTCACAGTCAATTGCACCAATACAAGTCAAAATATATTGCACAGACAAACAACCATTGTATTGTATCAATTGCATTGTATTGTATCAACATGTAGGCTGTGAACATACGTAAATAAGTACTCATATGATATTGCTACAATAATAAAGCAAAATTACTTACCATCCATGTTCAGCTTCACACATCCATGCTTCTACACAAGGTACTTAATCTTCTTCTAATAATCTTCTACATCACCATGCAGACGGGAAAACCTATACCAAAATGGCGGGTGCAACACGGCGCACACTTTACTCCAGCGGAGAAATGGAGCGAAAATGAGTCCCAGGACAATGCAAATGCAATGTCCGAGTAGACTAGAAATTCGTCTCCATGGTCCGCGTCATAAATGACACCCGTAAACATTCTACGGCAGAGTCCTAAAATGCAGCAGTCATATTTGAACCCAAAACGCCGACTAACGCGTAAACCCCCTTCCGTTGACCCGCAAAAAAGTCGCATATGGTACAAATATGTGTTCCCGAATGAAACCTTCTTTAAAAAGTGAGTCCTTCCGGAGCCCCAAATTACGGTTACCTAAATGAAACCAAAATACAGGTCAACACTAACTCTTAATTCGTGGTGTTTCAAAAAAAGACTTGTACTTTAATTAAAACTGTTCACTCTTGAAACTTCTTTTAGCTATACATGTTTCTGAGACATAATTTTGGTGTCATAACGAGAATATTTTAGAAACCTTCTCAAACTGTTTTCTCAGTGCACTAGACGAACTGTTCTCGCCAATATACCTTCTTTTGATATAAGCTGACTGCGATGAACTGATTATATGATCGATGACTTTCTTAAATCTGTTAGCGATGGCAGTTGACATAATTTTGTAATCAACATTTAGAAGCGAGATCGGACGCCATTCTTTGAGTGAGTGAGATGTTCGTCCTGCTTTCGGTACCAGAGTTATAATGCTTTCTCAATGTGTTGTTAGTAATTCTCCTCGTGAAAAACTGAACTTTAAAGCGCGGTGCAAGAAAATACCCAACTGTTTCCAAAAGCAACGGAAGAAATCTACTGAAAATCCATTACTACCTGGTGTTTTTCCCTTCTTCATGTCTTGTAATGCTGTTGACAGTTCCTGGAGGGTATGTTCTGCATCTAACGAGACTTTTTCGTCTTCGGTCAATTTTTCTGTAATGTTACTTCTAATAAAATCTAAGTCAAAATCAACGGCGTTCTGAACAGAGTATTTATCATGCAGGGTCTTAGTGAACAGGGACAAAATAGCGTCTGATTTAGTTATTGTTTGGCCTTCATTCTGTAAATAATATTGTATGCATTTTTGGCAACGTTTCTTTTTTCCAACGATAAAAAATATTTGGAACTTCTTTCGCCTTCTTCATGCCACTGCGTTCTAGATCGTATGATTAACCCTTCCATATGTGTTTGCCTATGATCTTCTAGCTCTTCCTTAGCTTTACATAGGAGTTGCATATTTGTATCGCATTTATCGTTATTAAATATGTTATATGCTATTTGTACTTTATTTGTTAATTCTGTATCTTTCAATCGCCTTTCTTCTACAGTATTTCACTGTTTCTCCTCTGATAAGCATAATAAGCGTTTCATAGAAAAGACTGTCTTCAATTGTAAATTGTACAGAGTGGTAATTACTGTCGTCCGTTACGTATTCCTCATCATATACCGGGACAGCATATTGTAATACTGTATTATTCATTGTTTCTATCAAGTTATTTCCGAAATTCAGTTCTTCTAGAACTGCTCTCACACAGTGCGTGCAGTGCGTGCAGTGCGTGCGTGCGTGCGTGCCGAACGACCGTCGGTCGGTCGGTCGGTCGGTCGGTCGGTCGGTCGGTCTGGTGATGTTGTGAGTGAGTCAGTGCAGTGAGACAAAAAGGAAACAAAGAACCACCGTAAGGAGAAAAAACGGGACACGGAGCCTGCGACAGTCCCAAAAGACAAACCTATGGACTTAGTAGCAATGCAATTGAACAAACAAAAAATACTCTTGACAATGCAATACGTAGACATAATACAGCGAAAAACCTAATAAAAACTAAAAGGAAACAGTAACTGTGGCATCAGTTAAATGGTGAGAGCAACACTAGGACGTCTCGCTCAGATACTAGCAAAGGGGAAGTAAGACAAGACACTTCAGCTGAGATGCAAATTTAAACACAGACCACAAAGCACTTCAGGACTGTACCTCGAGTAGCATCCGATGATCCATAGATGGACCGACCCCGTAAAGACGTCACCTTAGCCCGGATCACAGTCATAGTGGATCCGAAACGGTCACCGCTGGAAACGTCCATATTCCAGTCTCAGGTCCAGAGGGCTGAACACTCGGTAACGCTCAGCGCTCAAGCAGAGTGTACCCCAGCTCGCGTAGTCGACGCAGGGAGTCGACTCTCGTACCCACGCCATGCTGCTTCTCCTTGAAGTACACCTGACCGCCGCGCGAGTACACGGTGTAGATCTTTCTCTCGCGCTTGGTGGCCAGGAGGGACCGAAAGATGAGGCTCCGGGCTTCGTCGGCGACTCGTTGATGTAGAGATCTCTGCCACGTAGCTCCAGTCGCCGCGTCATCACCCGGTCCCGAACACTGTCCTGGCCCGAACGCACGAAACGCACTATCACACGGTTGTTCGGGCCCGGCAGACGATGAGCACGGTCAATATCACTTGCGTCCATGTTGAGTCCAGGCATGCAGCGGTTCAGCGTGGTCACCACCAGAGCGTTGACGTCCTTTCTCTTCTTCCACCCTCCGCCGCGCGCCGCCGACCGACCCGGCACGCCACGCCGATCACCGCCAGCACCCGAGGCTGACCGACCCGGCACCCCCTCCCCGCCGGCCCGATGGTCAGCTGGTTGTGACGTCACGGCTTGACCCTGACCGGCGCCAGCCGGCGCAGCGGACGCCGCCGGCTGAGACTGGCTGACCGCCGCAGGTGCCGTCCGCCCGGGCAGGGGCGGCTCCAGGCGAGGCGCATGACGGGACGCCATGTCTGCGCCAGACAAGACGAGGCAGGGTAGGCGCGAATTAATCTCGGCGTCTTCAACGCGTGTCTGGAGTGTGGAGACCTCCTCCCTCGACTGACAGAGCTCGTCGGTCAGCCGGTCGATCACGCCGTCTCTCTCTCTCTCTCTCTTCGACGTGCTGCTTAAGGTCCTTCACCCGCCCGAACAGCTTCTCGATCTGCGCAGTCATCCTCTCGCTGAACACGTGCAGATCGCGAGAGAGCGACGAGGTGACGCGCTGCTCCAGATCTTCCACTGCGGCGTCTAGCTCATCCCTGAAGGTCCTGCTGCTCAGGGCCGACGGACTGCGGGCGGGCTCGCCGCTGCGCTGCCTGGTGCCGCGCTTGCCCGCTGGAGTCGGATCGCCGGACTCAGAGCGGTCTCGCTTGTGTCCGTCGGTAAGCGTCACCACGAGCTCCAAAAGGAATTTGTTAAAACTGTACGTCCGACCGTTGGGGGGGGGGGGGGGAATCATAGTATCAGGACCTTTGGGGGGGGGGGGGGCATGGCTCCTTTGCCCTCCCCTTTCCTGTTCAGCCCCTGTGTTCGGGTCATGTTGTAACCCATATTCGTTGAAGAGCGTTTGTATCTTTCCCGCCGTGACAGTGCTTTTGTGTTTTGTGAGAAGGTAATGTAGGCAATGGGGCTTAACGAGGCGCCCCCGCGCGCCTACCTGAGCGCGCCTCTGCGTGGCCGCTCAGCCGTGACCTATGGCATGGCCGACTGAGGACCGGAGCGCCAGTCGACCGTTTAAGGAAAGCGCGCGCGCACGATCACACTTGTGGCAGCGGGTTTTCAGTGCAGTGATGGAGTGGGATAATCGGTTGGTGTGGGGGACGGGGGAGATCTGGCCGATTTTCTGAGACGCATAGATGCGTGGCGTTTGTCTGTCGGAGATGAGAAGAAGGCTGTCGGAAAGGGATTGCTGGGCCTATAGTCAAAAATCAGTGTTCTGGATTATCTGTCGGAGGATCCACCAAAGACGTCGGAGGCCTAAAGGCGGCACTCCAACGGGAATTTGGGAATTCGTCCGGGCGGCATCAGGACAACTTCGCGAAGCGGCGCAGGCATCCTGAGGAAACATACGGCATGTTCCTGTCGAGCTTACGTTCACTGTTCCGCGGTGCATTCCCGGGCACTGATGCTGATACTCCAGTAGCAGCCGCGCTGATCAAAGGTCGTTTTTTATGGTATTAACCCGGCAGTATCCGCTCAGTTACGCCTACTGTTTCCAGAAGTAACAGTCGATAAACTGCCGGATCATGCCCCGCGTGTAGATGGGGCTCTGCCATCGTGCGCTTCGCGGCCGGCGCCTGTTCAGCACGTCAGTGAGGGCGGTGCAGCTGAAGGCTGTGAGCTGGCACAGATGCGGGGCGAGGACGCGGAATTGTCTCGCGTGGTTCAGGCGATTCGCTCCGGCGGACTGCCTCCCACCCGTGACGTGGTGCGACGGCGGCCGGCTCCGCCCGCGGCGCTGTGACGTCACCGCGTGGGTCGGCCGGTGTCAGGTGCTGGACGTGCGGTGCGCAGGGGCACGTCCAGGGGGAGTGCAGACGCACACCACGCGGGTGGGCCGGCCGGCGGGGACCGGGGGCCGCTGGTGGGGAGGAGAGGGAGTCTCGACTGACGTGTTAGACCTGCGGCTCAACAGGGCATATGCAGCGGGAATGTTTCCGTGCTCCGGTAGGGCGCGGTCGCGGTTGACCGGCGCCAATAGCCTGCTGGAGGTGCAATGAGTTCGGCCATACACAGTTGGACTGTCCGATCAATTCTAACTGAAGTGGTTTACTGCCGAGTTGCGGACGGTAACCGGGCCTCCGCCAGTGCACCCAATAGCTGGTGCCAGCTCTCCAGTGAGTCAGCTGACCAGCCGTCAGTTCGTTCGCTGCATGTGAGGGGTCGCATTGGCAAGCTGTGTTGTAGGTGGCTTGTGGCCACTGGTCCTGTGGTATCGTGTGTTTCTACGGCCCTCCGCGGGATACACACTATACCACAGACGCCCGCAGAACAGTCCTGGCGGGTTATCGGCATGCCGCTGCAGCGTGTGGGTCAGATTTGAGCGGACCTCCTGATCGGGCCAGCAGCGGTCAGTAGCGCGCGTATTCTGGTTGTTGGGAACCTGTCGCCGCCGGCTACAGGTTCCCAACAATCAGTACGGATGTCGGTACGGATGTTTTGGGAAGGTTTAACACATTCAGTGTCGATTTGTCAAAACGGTCTGCATATCGGTGGTTTTGTTCAGTTGGAGGCGGGGCTAGGTGGGACGCCAGCACCGCCGGTTGTCGTGCGCCTGACATCTGATTATATCTTGCATCCTTCCTCGGTCCTCGGAGCGGGTGGTAGATGACCGGGCGGTTTATTTCGGTGCAGCTGCACGCGTAGTGGTGTAGGATACAGACCTCTCCAGGGCGGAGCGGCTTGGTGGTGGTCTGTCACTGTATTTTCCGTTCGGACGTCAACAACAGGATTCCTATCCTGGCGAAAAATGATGGGGCGGAGCCGGTGAAGCTACCTGCAGTTTCACGTCGATGGCGCTATTGGTTTTTGAGCTATTGCGAAAGTTTGTCGAAGGGGGGGGGGGCGAAAATGTCTCCAGTTGGGTCCTAGGATTGCTTTGGAGCTAGGGTGCAGAGAGGACAATTCTGGCTAAAAATAAGCATACAGAGTGGAAAATTCAACACAATCATATGTTATCGGCTTTATCAATATTCAATTACCCGTTCACCAGAATTAGTTATTAGGTACCTATGCCAATTATCACCTGTCTTTCCCTACACAGACGGTCTCCATCATTGCATCCATAAATCAGCATCAGGGTTCCAATTATTCAACACATATTAAATTAAGGAATGGAAAATTCACAGTAAAACTCTGGAAAAGAGTGGAAAATATTAGCCATAGGGTGTCGTTATCCATCCAAATTTCCCCAATGCTAGGACACTGCCCCCCCCCCCCCCCGCCAATGGAGGGTTAACAGGGGGGGTGTGTGCAAACTCTACACCCACTCCCGGATTTTCTCAATAACTTTATAACTATGATAGATATCGACGCGAAACTTTCCAAACCTTATGCTACATCAATTTTAAGTCTTCTCACCAGATATCAATGAAATTGATGTACTTCGGGAGATAATGTTTTAACCTTCGCACTACGGGAGCTTTTTCACCTTCGCCTTACGGATGATGGCTGAGAGGCCCCCCTGTGCACTTCCACACCAAGCAACTTGGAGCAATGCGGTAAGAACCAGCATGTTGCCTGTCATAATAGGAATCTACGGGTATGCGACTTTAAGGTTTCAGGTCAACGGGTGACCTTCCAGGTCAAATGAATGACTTCGTATCGACCACGTCCAGAACAGCGATATTGCTATGTCAGAAAACCTCAAAATTAGAAATTGATAAATGTAAATAAAAAGGCGTGTACCTAGACCAGTTTGGCTTAGAAATACAGTAAAGGTAATTATTGGTTAGTGTCTTGTCAAACAAAGTCCGAAAAAGTTATAAAAAATACGTCATCAATTGCTTACACTTTGGAGCCATCACTCAGTCAAAAATAGAGGCATTACTTTGAAATTTGGTTTGGGTATTGTCCATACAGTTTTCTCACATAATGCTTGTTTTTCTAACATCTATGGAAAATTTTGATTTTGTGGTGATTTAAAAAAAAAATTGAGTCAAAACCAAAATTGTGGAAATCCGAGATTGCCATTTTAAAGAGAATGCTAGTTTCTATATTTGTTGAATTGCGTTTGCAAGTTGCTTGAAAACTTTCTAAGATTAATTTTCTACGATTTTTTTTTCTACGATTTTTCTACGATTTTCTACGATTTGGCAAAAAAAATGTCCCAACATTACATCAAAACATCATTATCTCTCAAACTACTGAACCAATTTCAATGTAATTTGTATAGCATACGTATAATTGTTGTCAACTCTACTGCTGAAAATTTCAGCAAGATGCGCCGCAGTTGTAAAAATGTATTTTAAAAAAAATCGGAAGGGGGGGGGGGGCTGTCAGCCCCCCTCCATAGGGCGAGGGTTAACCCTATTTGTAACAGGCTCCTGGGTACCCCTATTTGTCCGCCCCCCCGGAGATCTCTAGATCTACCCGTCCGATTGAAATGAAACGGTGTTTGAATGAATGAAACGAATGAATGAAATGAAATCAATGAAACGGTGTTTGGTTCCCCTCAACACGATCTACATTTATAAATAATACAAAATATAAATTTGGGATAGGGGGTAACAGGGGGCAAAAACTACAAATTTTAGTGGTATTTTTGAGCCAACATAGCTTAAATGTTTATCGACCGATTTTAACACAACTAATAGGAATCGATAGAGATTGAATTGGAAATTGATATATGATGGTGACGTTTGAAAATTCCAAAATCCGCAGACAAGTTGCTACCCAGCACTATAAATATGTTACTGATCGTAGATAGTTCTTTTTTGCACGTTGTAATTCATCATAGGCGTATCCAGGATCCAAACTGGAGCGGCGCAAGACCTTTTGATAAGTATATTATCCGCTATTATGATACTAACTAGTCAACAGTGACTATTTCACTTACAACTTCAATTAACATTGCTTACCCCCCCCCCTTTTTACCCTACCTGGACTCGCCTATTATCTTATAATCGTTCGTAGAGTGGTGCGTGTTTCATCCGAAAACTGCAGTATGTTATGTCATTGTACGCCCATGCCTCTTAGATTCCTTGCAATAATATGACCCCCTTTCTTCCATTCCTGAGCGCGCCTGTGCAAAAAAATGACTTTATTCACTTTTCTGGTCTCATATGTGCATATATTATTATAAGTTAAACGTATATTGCGCCGTTATCGCTGGCATATCGTCATCACCCAGCCAGTCACCCCCCCCCCCTTTTCATGTGCCTGAACACGCCCCTGAAACTCTATATGTAATAAATTATGCAAATAATGGAAGCAGAAGCTATGTTTTACATCTTGATAGCTATAAATGCCCCTTACATTGCTCTATTGGCTTCCCGCCAAACCTTGAATACTTCCTGGAAACCCCCCTTTTCAAGACCCTGAAACCTCCTCTGCCATGAATTTTTATGATATTTCATTAACATCAACTAATTTGCACTTGTTTCAATCACCGTAAGTCGATGTAACTCCTTCATACTTGATGCAGTTAGGAAGAAACCGTGAAGATCGCATTTCCGTATTATCGCCAAATGTCGCCTCCGAACCCACCCAAAACTGTGCCCTGGAACCGCCTCTGTTCAAGTTAAGAACTCAAAATTTTGACTCCAAATGCGGGCTTCAATTCTATGAAAAGTCCCAAAATTTCATGGGCCTGCTCCCAGCCGTTCTGGAGATATCATCGAAAAACATGAGGGGGGGTGGAATCCGCCCCCCCTGTTACAAATAGGGTTAAGGACGTCATGTTATGCCATTTCTGGTGGCAAAACGCAATGTTGCAATGTTTGAGAAAATGGTAGAAAATATATTTTTTTAATGCAAATTGTAAATAAAACTTCAAAAGAAAGGAAATAGCATTCTCTTCTCATTGGCTATCTCTGATTGGCGAAAGTTTGGGTTTTTGATCACCCCAACGCAAAAGTTTTGTTTTAACCCGCGCACTGCAAGGGCTTTCGCCGAACACGAACTGCAGGGGGTTTGATTTCCGCCCCCCCCTGAGATCTCGAAAACTACGCAACGTAGCGAGAAGCGGAAAAATGCTTTTGATAGCTTCTTACATGTTCTATCGAAAGTATTTCAGTGGTTTTTTAAGTCAGGTCAAAATTGAGGTCACCAGAGGTCACCAAAAGTCAAATTTTCCAGTTCTTCCTGTTTTAGGACATCGCTCCAGAAATTGCCATATATCTCAGAAACGATGATAGTTAGAAACAAACAGTAAAAAGCAAACGCCAGCCAGTGACATTTGTAATCGCTGATGTTTACTCAGATTTGATCTCAGGTCAATATTTGAGGCTCCAGAGGTCAAAAAGGAAAAAATGCCGTTTTTTTGCTAAATCGTTTTTTGCAATTAACTTTTTACCTAATAAAGATAATGGAAAACTGTTTACGTCGTGTTTATCTTGTCAAGGCGCTTTGATTGATATATATGGTGACCTTGTTAAGTCAACTTAACAATTTCACCTAAGGTCAAGGTCAAGTGGTGACCCAGGTAGGGCATGTTGCATATGAAGACGTGTCTCGACGAGACAAACACATTGATGTCTGTTTTACTTATATCTTCATTATGTCTAGAGTTATTGACAAAAAAGTAATGGTGACCTCGCATGACCTCAAATGACCCAATAGGGGTCACTGGACAAAACTTACACTTGGATCATCAAGAATATCCTATAATAACATGATCCAGAAGTAATTGGACTGGTACCATGCATATCCTTGAAATAGGAAGCATTTGTATATTTCCCCATTGACTTATTATGGGGAGGTTACGAAATTGACCTGACCTTAGGTCACCGATATCAAAATTCCGAGAAATACGAATTGTAAGTACTGATGCCTTCACGACATCCTGTAAGTTTCAACCTGATCGGTGAAAAACTCTGGCTTTGGCACAACTGCAAACATTTTTGGTGGTGGGGTCACTTGACCTGATCTGGTGACCTGACCTGAGATGACCTGATCATATTTTTTTCTTCAAAGTGTGTGCAATTGATGTCCTAACAGGTGTATCAAAACCCAATGGCGCTGCGCGCCGCCGTTTTTTCGCTATCTTTGAAAAACTTGAGGGGGGGGGGGGCGGAAATCAACCCCCCTGCTGTGCGCGGGATAATACCACAAAAAAGAAACATTGTAAAGATATTTAAAAACCGTAATGTTTTCAGAGAACCAAATATGGACGATACCCAAGCCAAATTTCAAAGCAATATCTTTATTTTTTTTTTACTACTTATATGCTCCCTAAGTATAAGTAACTCATGAAGTCATGGCGTCCCCCCCCCCTTGTCTAGCTCCCAAAATAATAGTCTGATTTGGACCCAACATGCGGCGATCGAAAGATCTTAAGGATCTGAATTTAACGAATGATTAACATTTGGTTTTCAATCTCATAGGTAAGGTCAAGGTCAGGTCAAAGGTCAAAATCGGGGCATTTGGGAAATATGGGCCATTTTTCCATCAAAAGCCTTAGATTACGACCATGATCACTCACAGCGGCCTCAAAGGTATAATACTCATACACATGAGCTTAACCCGCGAGTTACTGGGGTATATTTCATAACGCGACTTACTTGGGGGGGGGGCTATTTTTTGCCCCCCCCCCCTCGGATCTCCGAAACTACATGACCGAAAGTTAAAATTCAAACCGCATTCGATAGCCCGGGGAAATTTTATCGAGGGAAACATAATATTGTTTACCTCGAGGTCACCGATGACGTCACAGGTCAGGTCAAGTACAAAATGTTTGACTGTGTCAAAAGGTCTCTATGGTTGGAGTTGTCGCGCAAAATTGCGATATTAAACGCATAAGCTGTCGATAAATCGGTATGATTCGTGTGTCGTGACACTTCTAAGTACCTTTCTAAGCTGTTTATGACCTTGGGTCAGGTCAAGGTCATCCGAGGTCACGAGGTCAAACTGCAGATTACGGGCATTAGGCGTTGTAACACATGTTTATGGGTTTTTTTTTCGTCTAGAATGCGTAAAATGACCTTATAACATTGTTTGTTCCATATAAATAGAAGTAAAAGGCAAAAATGGAAATGCGTTTTTTATGCATAGTAATAATGTGAGAGGTGGTCGATTTTTGTCATTTAAAGGTCATAACTCAGTCATTTTTGAAGATATCTACTTCAAATTTGGTACACATTCACCGAACACGTCTTGATCATATATATTCCGGTTTTTGGATATTTTCTGATTCTTTCCTGAAAATTTTGTAAAAACATTTTTTTTTCTCAAAATTTTGAATTAAAACAAATCAAAATCTGAGATAGCAGTTTAATAGACCGGTCTATTGTCATTAATTTGATGTAAGACAATTGAGTTTATATTAAACATCATACCTTTGACAGCGTTTTCCGAAATTTTTTTTTTGCAACAAAACCGAAGAACATGACGTCAGTCTGACGTCATTCCCGGTTAACCTATCATAAGCTCATGTTTTTCCATTTGCCAACATGTGTAGAATTGATGTGAGAGAAGGTACTGCAAGTTTGGTGACGATAGCGGCGTTGGTTTAGGAGTTATTGCAAAATCACTGGGGGGGGGGCAAAAAATAGCCCCCAGTAACTCGCGGCTTAAGTGACATTGTTGGTAAAGGTCGAGGTCAGACCCCAAAGGTCACTATGCGCAAAATATCTACGAAAGGCATGGCAATACATTTTTTATGGGTTATTTTAGAAGAATGGTTAAGAAAAATGCCAAGATCAGGCCAAGGTCAGGTCTCAAAAGGTCAAAATTTATAATTGATAAATATACATAAAAATGCATGTTCCTTTCCAAGTTTTGTCTCAGAAATACAGTGTTGGCATTTATTTGTCTTTATCTGGTCATTAAAAGCCAAAAAATTAGTTCCAAAATATGACGTTATGAGTTAATCATACTTAGGGAGCCATAACCCTCATCCTACGGGGGGCTGACAGCCCTCCCCCCTGAGGTTTTTCTTGAATAACTTTTTACACTTGCGGCATATCCTGCTGACATTTTCGGTAGCTGAGTTTACAACACACCCGTATCGTCACCAAACTTGCAGTAACTTCTCTCACATCAATTCTACACATGTTAGCAAAATGAAAAATATGAGGCTATGATAGGTCAACCGGGAATGACGTCAGAGTGACGTCATGTTCTTCGGTTTTTGTTGCAAAATAATGGTTTGCGGAAAACGCTGTCAAAAGTACGAGATTTGAGATAAACTAAATTGTATTAAATCAAATTACTGACAATAGACCGGGCTATCAAACAGCAATCTTGGATATTTGAGTTTTTTTTTAATTCAAAATTTTGAGAAATCCAAAGACATTTTTTTTTTAAACAAAATTTTCAAGAAAAAATCCGAATTATCCAAAACCGAAATATATGTGATCGAGACGTATGCGGTGAATATGTGTACCAAATTTAAAGTCTATATCTTAAATTTTTCCGAGTTATGACCTTTAAATGACAAAAATCGACCACTTCTCACCGCATTACTATGACAAAAAACGCATTTCCATTTTTGCTTTTTACTTCTATTTATATGGAACAAACAATGCTCTAAGGTCATTTTTCGCGTTCTAGACGAAAAACAAACCCATAAACATGTGTTACAACGCCTAATGACCGTAATCTGCAGTTTGACCTCGTGACCTCGGATGACCTTGATCTGACCCAAGGTCATAAACAGCTTAGGAAGGTACTTAGAAGTGTCAGACACACAAATCATACCGATTTATCAACAGCTTATGCGTTTAATATCGCAATTTTGCGCGACAATTCCATCCATAGACCTTTTGACACGGTCAAACATTTTGTACTTGACCTAACCTGTGACGTCATCGGTGACCCCGAGGTCAACAATATTATGTTTCCCTCGATAAATTTCCCAGGGTTATCGAATGCCGTTTGAATTTTTACATTCGGCCCAGTAGTTCTGGAGATCAGAGGGGGGGGGGGGGGGAAATAGCCCCCCCCCCCCCCCCCCAGTAAGTCGCGTTATGAAATATACCCCAGTAACTCGCAGGTTAATGAAATATCAAAAAAATTGCATGGCAGAGGCGGTTTCAGGGGCTTGAAAGGGGGGGGGGGGGGGTCCAGGAAGTATTTAATGCTTGGCGGGAAGCCCATAGAGCGGGCGGCCAGAATTACGTTAACCCTCGCCCTACCTAACCCTCGCCTGACAAGCCCCCCTGAGGGGTTTCTTGAATAACTTTTGAGACATGGGGTGCATGTTGCTGAAGAAAAAAAATGTTGCTGAAAAAAAAAAATTGGTAGCTGAGTTTACAACAATTATACGTTGTCAAGAAGTTTTGGAGATAATAATGTTTTGATGACGTCATGTTGGTAACAAAATGAGAAATATTGGAAAAATCGTAGAAAACAGAGTTTTAAAGAATATTGCAAACTCAATTCACCAAAGATGCAAAATGGCATTCTCTTTAAAATGGCAATATTATATTTGCAAAATTTTGGGTTTTTGACTCCTCAAATTTAACAGAACTGATTTTTTGGGGAAATATCCCCACAAAATCAACATTTTCAAAGATATTAGAAAAACCGAAATATATGTGAGAACGGAGTATGGGCAATATCCATACCAGATTTCAAAGCAATATCTTCATTTTTGACTGAGTGATTGCTTCCTAGCGTCGAAACAGCCCCTCGGAAATGCAGCAGCAAAGTCAAATAATATGCAGTTAATTTACACACTGCAGAGTTGGGCCTTTTGCCGATTAGCCAGAATTAATTAATGACGGCCACCCCGTCAACCGCAGTGCAACCAGCTGAGGAAAAACAGCTGCGGCGCACATTTTACGCACATTTTGACAGCAAAAACAGTTTAAGGTCAGGTCAGGTCACAGAGTAATGACGTCATAAATAGAGATGCAAAAATTTATCAAAATAACAGGAACCGGCCCCGCACCGCCACCGCTCATGCATGAGTTGGGACCGGCATCAAGCCCGGCCACATGTGGCAGCACCCGCCAGGCCCGGCACTCGGCAGCTAGGAATCTGCATGTTTACTTCATTCTACACTTAAAGTCTTTTAGCAGGAATATTTATAGTTTGCAATGTGCATTTTGCACCATTTTAACACACCACATTGAAACACCAATGGATAATTGATATATATATATATATATATATATATATATATATATATATATATATTATATATATATATATATATATATATATATATATATATATATATATATATATATATATATATGTATATATATATATATATATATATATATATATATATATATATATATATATATATATATATATATATATATATATATATATATATATATATATATATATATATATATATATATATATATATATATATATATATATATATATATATATATATATATATATATATATATATATATATATATATATATATATATATATATATATATATATATATATATATATATATATATATATATATATATATATATATATATATATATATATATATATATATATATATATATATATATATATATATATATATATATATATATATATATATATATATATATATATATATATATATATATATATATATATATATATATATATATATATATATATATATATATATATATATATATATATATATATATATATATATATATATATATATATATATATATATACATGGAGTAAGGAAATCCCACAAGTCAAAACTTGAGATAAATAATCAACAACAGACTAACAGGAAAGTCGAACAGGTCAAGGTGAGTAGACTTCTTTCATCTTTGGTGGTTTGCAAAAATAAAAGCATAAAAATAAGCAGCATGATATAGATCATGCAAGTCCAAACGAGCAGCATAAAAGTATGTAATAAGTATGCATTCATCACTCAACATCACACAATGCAATGTTTGGGTAGTAATTGTAATAGCTTCTACAAACAATGTTGAGGTACTACAACCTACTTACCTATTGAATCAATTTTGACATGGACTGGTAAATAATACATATACTTCACAGGATAATGGAGAAAAGAAGTTTTCTTGGGCATTTAATGACAAACGTACTAAAAACATTGGGAGTGACAATCATATCTTGAATGATACAAATCAAATAATCAACCTGTTTTAAATTACAGAGTGTCCTCGGTTTTCTCACTATCCAAGCCAAGATATCTATGACTAACATCCAGGCCAGTCCCACGCACAGAGCCACTCTTATACGGCCTTGGCGCATATTTATACAGCCTTGGGCAGCGGGCACAGAGAAACAAAGCTACTTCACTGCCAAGGCCAACGCCGTACAACTGTTGTTCTACTGGTACAACTTCACTGCTGCGCGTAATGGCGGCTGAAATATTTGACAATTGTTAATCGTTGAGCTCATAACGGTGTACACAATTAATCCCGTCGCCGAAATGACTAACTTTATCACCATAAAAAAACTTAAAATTACCCAAATTAAAATGTCAACATATTGAGGATTCGGCAGATGGACTTCTTTAAAAAAAGAAATTAAACTTGAACTTGCCCCAAGGGTTAGGATTTGGCAAAATGTTTTTTGTTTGTGTTTGGCAGTCTTTTCACCTTTATAATTGTAATTGCATAAAATACAATCGTTGTTCACTACCAAAACTACAAATGATATGACTTGAATATGACCTTTCTCATGTGGAACTAAATATTAAATAGGTATCAATAAATATTATCAGTAATATGTATTTACAATAGTGTTAACAATAATTATGATCATATACGTAGGTGGTTTTGTTCCATAGGTACTTATTTATTATACAAATTAATTTGGGGGTGACCTGGGGCAATGGGATGACAAAATATAAAATTGTATACCACCCCATCTAGTTAATAGTGATGACAGTGGAATATGATTTGGGGTAGTTGTTTCTGTTTGACTGCACTCGCATCTCACACTGCTACAGTCATTGAGCTGATGAATTTATCATGAATTGTCCCTGTAGTTTGATTTATTAAGTTTCACTGGTGTATCCACCCTTTACTAGGTCGTACTAGTTATCACTTTTAATTTTTAAGCTGTGACATTATTTGTTATGATTGAGTTTTATTGTTGTATATTTTGTTTTATCAATTTATCATGATCTTTAAGCATGTATGTTCTGACTTCTGCCAATATTTTTTTAAAATATTTAATGAGTTTTTTTAATTGATAACTTGTGCTGAGCCCGGTATGATACCGGCAAGCCTGAGTTCAGACACAGCTTCAAGCACGCCGGGCCTGAATTTGGGCCCAGCGCCGGCTCCGTGGTCCTGAAATTTGCGTCTCTAGTCATAATGCAAGGTCTGCACGGTAGTCTGAGCGCCGTAAGGTGCTTTCGCACTGCTGCCGTTTTATTTGCGTCAAATTGGACTCAGAATGATCATGATGGTCAGATTCGGCTATTGATAGCCAGTCATGAAAATCATCAGGTCACCTGCCTAGGTCATGTCAGGTCACTGAGGAGCCATTTGATGTTGATGTTGCTTAACGTTTTGCTTTGTTCGTCGATTTGTATGGTCCTGACGTTTCGTAATTAGCATATGTTGCATACACAAAACATTCGAAGACATTGCGATTGTTATCCAAAGACGGCCCTCTCAAATTTCCATGTCTTTTCATTTCCAATTTTCGGAATTCAAATTTCAAATTTCCAGCGAATTGGCTGTAGCAATCAGAGTTCGCCACGGGCGGCCCTGGCCCTATGGGCGATGGGCCGGGCCTGGGACGGGCTTCAACTTTAAGGAAATCACCGGGCTCTGGACGGGCCTGGGCTGAGAATGTTGCGTGTTGCGTAATGCGTGCAAGGTCAGGTCATAGCTTACAAATATTTTAACCAGCAGTTCACTTCCACAGCAACACACTCTGCGGCTGTGGCTGTGGCTTTGTTTGGTTTTTGGTTAGCATAGTTTGTGCATTGTTTCACATTTACTGTATACAAGTAAACATGCAAGATTGCACATTTTGTGAAAATAAGGATATGCTTAAAGGGAACGTTTCACCTTTGTATTAGTTATAAACTGAGAGCCATTATCTTTGGCCCGTATTTAACCCTCGCCAGGGGGGGGGGACCCTTCGGTTTTTCGGGAATATCTCTCGTAAATATCAACCGATTGCGATGAAACTTTGAGTACCATACTTGTGAACAATTTGACACATATTCGAAAATCCATTAAGTTGTAGGTCGCATGACCCGTGACCTGTGACCTGTTAGTCAAGGTCCTGTCAGGCGCAAATAGCGTCCGTAGTATTGATCTCTGTAACTTGTGCAGTTTCATAGTGTTTGTTGTTCACGATCATATGCACAAGTGTTTCCAGGTGACAGTTGTGGTTTACCTTGATATTGTGACTTGTTTGGCTTCTGGCAGTTTCTAAGACATTTTGTGACGCTGATTTCTATAATATGGGATCCATTTTACATAATTATATGTTCCACTGGGGTCATGCACCGCCACAGTTCAACCGAGGTTACTGACTTCAAATGACCTTGATGAATTTGGCAGTTTCTAGGACATTTTGTGACTGATTTCAAATTTGGCACCCATTTAGCATAATTATATGCTCATTCGCAAGTCTATCTCGATTAACCCTCGCCCTACGGGGGGGGGGGGGGCTGGCAGGCCCCCCTGAGGTTGTTCTTGAATAACTTTTGACACATGGGGTGCATCTTGCTGACATTTTTGGTAGCTGAGTTTACAACAATTATACGTAGGCTGTAAAAATGTATTTGAAATTGGTTAAGTAATTTGGGAGATAATGTTTTGATGACGTCATGTTGGTAAAAAAATGAGAAATATTTGAAAAATCGTAGAAAACAGAGTTTTCAAGCAAATTACAAACTCAATTCACCAAAAACACAAAATGGCATTTTCTTTAAAATGGCAATCTCGGATTTGAAAAATTTTGGGTTTTTTACCCCTAAAATAAAAAATGCAGTATTTTTGGGGAAAAATTCCTCACAAAATCAAAATTTTCAAAGATATTAGAAAAGCGGAATATATGTGAGAGACCTGAGTATGGACCATACTCATACCAAATTTCAAAGCAATATCTTTATTATTGACTGAGTGATGGCTTCCAAGTGTAAGAAACTGATGAAGTCATTTTTTTTTAACTGGTCTAGGAACATTCCTTCTTATTTACATTTATCAATTTCTAATTTTGAGGTTTTCTGAAGAGCAAAATCGCTGTTCTGGACGTGGTAAATCTGAGGTCATTAACTTGACCTGGAAGGTCAGCCGTTGACTTGAAACCTAAAAATCGCCTAATGTTGGATTCCTCTCATGACAGGCAACATGCTGGTTCTTACCGCATTGCTCTATGTTGCTTGGTGTGGAATTTAACAGGGGGAGGCCTGTGAGCCCCCCCCCCTTATGGCGAAGGTGAAAAAAGCTCCCGTAGGGCGAAGGTTTAATGTCTAAATTACTAAGGTCATTTTTCCCAAAACCTAACCGTTTTTAAGCAATTTAATTTGCCATTTGCAAAATGACTCTAGGCTGGTGCAGCTGCTGATTGGCTGACCGCCACTTTTTCAGCCAATCTCACTTTGTCAGCCAATCAGCGGCGGTATATAGCTCTATAATGACTTCATTCACCCAAATCTAAAGCTTAATTTGTATAAATTTAAGTCATATTTTCGGATGAAAAAAATTTCACCTCAGTTTTCAGCAACAGCTTCATATTTTCTACTACAACCAGCGTATATTTGACAACTTTCAGAAAGGTGAAACATTCCCTTGAATCTGAACGGTCTGGACCGGGCCCGTGCCTCAATATTATTAATTAAACCGGGCCTGGTCTGTGCCTGGGCTTAGTGTTCATGGGCCCTGGCCGGGCCGGGCTGGGGGTTGGTGGGCCCGTGACGAACTCTGTTAGCAATGAAAGGGGCGTGTAGGGGCGCGGTTTCCGGGTTACGACATCAGAACATTCTGGCGACTACGCTGGTATGTGTCTCGAAGCTTCACTCGCCGTCAACTCTTATATCAACTTACATTTACATGTTGGGGTTTATTCTGATTTTAACCCTCGCCCTACGGGGGGGGGGGGGGGGGGCTGGCAGGCTACCGTTTTTTCTTTTTCTTGAATAACTTTTTACGCATGCAGCACAATTTTGCTAAAATTTGCAGTAGCTGAGTTTACAACAATTATACGTATGCTGTAACAATTTAATTGAAATTGGTTAAGCTGTTTGGGAGATAATCATGTTTTGATGACATGTTGGTGGAAAAGCGACACATATTTGAAAAATGGTAGAAAACAGAGTTGTTAAGAATATTTCCAACGCAATTCACCAAAGATTAAAAATGACATTCTCTTTCAAATGGCAATCTCTGACTTTAAAAATGTTGGGTTTTTGATCTCTAAAATTAACCCTCGCACTACGGGAGCTTTTTTCACCTTCGCCCTACAGGGGGGGGGACCTGACAGCCCCCTGTTAACTTCCAAACCAAGCAACTTAGAGCAATTCGGTGACTACCAGCATGTTTGCTGTCATGAGGGGAATCTAACAGTATGCGATTTTTAGGTTTCAGGTCAACGGATGTCCCTCCAGGTCAAGTGAATGAACTTGGATTTACCACGTTCAGAGCAGCGATTTTGCTCTTCAAAAAACCTCAATTAGAAATTGATTAATGTATGGGCCTGCTCCCAGCCGTTCTACAGATATCTGCACAAAAACATGAAGGGGGGGGGGGGCGGAATCCGCCCCCCCCCCCCCTGTTACAAATAGGGTTAAATACCTTCAGAATAAAACTTCGAACATTTTCAAAAACCGAATATATGTAGGTGAACCACATATGGAAAATACCCAATCCAAATTTCAAAGCAATATCTTTATTTTTGACTGACTTATCCCTCGCCCTACATGAGCTTTTTTCACCTTCGCCCTACAAGGCACTACAGGCCCCCTGCTAACTTCCAAACCAAGCAACTTAAAGCAATGCAGTAAGAAGCAGCCTATTGCCTGCCATGAGAGGAATCCAACAGTATGCGACTTTTATGTTTCAAGTCGACAGCTGACCTGCCAGGTCAAGTGAATGACCTCGGATTTATCACGTCTAGAACAGCGATTTTGCTCTTCAGAAAACCTCAAAATTAAAAATTGATAAATTGATATAAAAAGGCATGTTCATAGACCAATTTTGGCGCAGAAATACAGAAAATGTATTTATTTGTTCGTATCTTTTCTTAAACAAGTCATAACAAGTTATTTTTAAAAATGACATCAGTTTCTTATTCTTAGGGAGCCATCACTCAGTCAAAAATGAAGATATTGCTTTGAAATTTGGTATGAGTATTGTTCATACTCAGTTCTCTCAGATTTATTCCGATTTTCATAATATCTTCCATATATAATATACAATATATATAATATCTATAAAAAAAATCCGTTTATATTAATTTTAGGGGTAATTTTTTTTTTTGAAAATCTGAGAGACATTTTAAAGAGAATGCAATTTTGTATCTTTGGTCAATTGCGCTTGCAATTTGCTATACAACTCTTTTCCTACGATTTTTCAAATATATCTATTTTTTACCAACATGACGTCATCAAAACGTCATTATTTCTCACATTTCTCAACCAAATTCAAAGAAATATTTACAGCCTACGTATAATCGATGTAAACTCAGCTACTGAAAATTTCAGCAAGATGCACCGCATGCATACAAAGTTATTCAAGAAAAACCTCAAGGGGGCCGGTCGGGCCCACCCCCGAGTTGCTCCCCCGAAAATTTATTTCCACAAAAGCAACTAGTCATTTTTGACGACCATTTGAGCCGAAATAGTGTAGATTGGATTCCAAATTGATCAGAGTTCGCCACGGGCGGCGATGGGCCGGGCCTGGGACGGGCCTGGAACGGGCCTCAACTTTAAGGAAATCACCGGGCTCTGGACGGGCCTGGGCTGAGAATGTTGAAGTAATGCGTGCAAGCTCAGGTTAGGGCTGAACAATATTTTAACAAGCGGTTCACTTCCACAGCAACACACTGTGGGTGTGGCTGTGGCTTTTTGTTTGTTTTTTGGTTAGCATTGTTGGTTCATTGTTTCACATTTATAGTGTACAAGGAAACATGCTGGGATAATGATTGCAAATTTTGTGAAAATAAGGATATGCTTAAAGGGAATGTTGCACCTTTGTATTAGTTATAAACTGAGATTGCCATTATCTTGGGTCCGTATTTAAATGCCTAAATTACTAAGGTCATTTTTCCCAAAACTTAACCGTTTTTAAGCAATTTAATTTACCATTTGAAACATGACTCCAGGCTGGTGGCAGCTGCTGATGGGCTGACAGCCACTTTTTCAGCGAATCCCACTTTGTCAGCCAGTCAGAGGCGGTCTATAGCTCTATAATGACGTCATTCACCAAAATCTAAAGCTTAATTTGTATAAAGTTAAGTGACTTTTTCGAGTGAAAAAATATCACCATCGTTTTCAGCAGCACTTAATTCATATTTTCTACTACATCCAGCGTGTATTTGACAACTTTCAGAAAGGTGAAACATTCCCTTGAATCTGAACGGTCTGGTCCAGGCCTGTGCCTCAATATTATGAATTGGACCGGGCCTGGTCTGGGTCTGGGCTTAGTGTTCATGGGCCCTGGCCGGGCCGGGCTGGGCGGTGGTGGGCCCGTGACGAACTCTGGTAGCAATCAAATTGGCGTTTAGGGGCGCGGTTTCCGGGTTAGGACAACATCGAGCCGCCGACGCCCGCTACTCCGTCAGACCGAGCGGCGGCGGTGGCCGCCGACCCACCCGACGCGACTACCAGCGAGCGGCCGGGGCCGGCGCTCGCCGCAACCGACCGACAACAAGATCGGCACACCTTGCAAGGGGAGGCCGCCACAGCACCTCTGGTCAGCGCTGCCGGCCAGCATCCGGTTGCACAGGCGCACAACGCAACTGAAGTGACACGCCAACCCCATGGCTCTGATACGATTGGACGCGGGGCCTTATACATCATGGCGTTGAACATTTTAAGCCTAAAACCTAAGATTTTAGACCTCCGTCATGATTTAGAATTATTAAATTGTGATATTGCTGTGCTCACAGAAACATGGCTTCGCCCCGAAACTTGCTCAAGCTTCGTCACGTTCCCGGGGTTTTCTTTGCACCGTGCCGACCGTCCAGACGGTAGTGGTTACGGGGGAATAGCTGTACTGATAAAAAACAATTTGAAAGTAAAACCACTTAAATCAGTTGTAGGTGCCAAAAACGACGGCAAAATAGAAACGTTTTGGTTACAAGTCAGTAACTCGCACGGTCGTCGTTTTAACCTAGGTTGCGTATATAGACCTCCTCAACACACCGTAGCCGCCATATCAGCCGACCTCGATTTTCTTGGAACTCAAGTGCAACGCGTGTTTCTTTCGTCCACTGACAATATTGTAATAACTGGCGACCTTAACTGCAACCTTCTAGCGTCCGACAACGATATATGTAAATTGAGATTTAATCAGTTCCTAGACAGCCTAGCCCTGCACCAGCACGTGACTAGTCCCACATACGAGTCTGGATCTCTACTTGATGTGTTTGTGTCCAATACGGGAAACTTTTTGAGTGACGTATCTGTCTGCCCATGTCCCTATAGTGATCACTGTATCATACAAGCTAAATTGTCCATCCCCAAGCCTCGCCGTAAGCCGATTTTCGTCTCATCTAGGCGCCTACATCGCATTAATATATCGGCTTTTCACGCTGCTCTCAGAGCCACTGACTGGAGTGGAGTGTTTTCACGCGTGGAAGTGTCAGACCAGTGGTCTGCATTCATAAATTGTCTCCTCCCCATCCTCGACCATCACGCACCTCTAAAACGTATCAACATTTGCAACCCTTCCGCTCCCCCTGTATCTGACACCACTCGCAACCTGATGGCACAGCGTCGCAGACTTCTTGTCCATAGTGGTAGGACCCCTGAGTTCATTGCGCTTAACAAACAGGTCCGTTCTGCCATTCGTCACGACACAAGGCAGGACATCGCCAGGAGAGTGCGTGAGCTGGGTCCTACCACCATATTTCGGAATGTACGTCAAATCATAGCGGGCAAGAAGTCTGCCGACCGCATCGTGCCAGAGGCCACCCCTGAGGAGCTAAACCAGTACTTTGTGGGCGTTGGTCCCCGGGTTGCGAGTGAGGTCCGGGCCAAGGGTGAGCCCCCCTCTCTCCCTGTCCGTCTACCTCGTGTCGGCACATGTGCCTTCAAACTACAGCCTATCTCTCTGTCCGCTCTCCGGTCCTTCCTCAACTCAATGAAAAATTCAGGGGCCTGTGGTGCTGACGGCATCTCTATTCAGGTAATAAAGCTTTGCTTTGCTGCTATCGGCTCCGTTTTACTCCATATCATCAATACTAGCCTATCTTCCGGCGAATACCCAGCGCCCTGGAAACATTCCATTATTCATCCAATACACAAAGCCGGCAGCCAGTCCGAAGCTTCCAATTTTCGCCCTATCTCCATTGTATCTGCCTTCCCAAAGCTCATTGAGCGTATTGTGCAACGTCAGCTTTACTCATACATGTCGGATAACCACCTGTTCTCATCCCAGCACGGGTTCCGCTCCCTGCTCTCTACTGAGACCGCCCTTCTGACTGTTTCTGATCACATCCTCTCGGCTATTGACCACCAGGAACTCACCATTCTCTGTCTCCTCGATTTATCCAAGTGCTTCGATGTCATCGACCATTCTATGCTCCTCTCTAAACTACGTACATATAACATCGATCCCACCTGGTTTACATCATACCTCTGCGGTCACACTCAGTCTGTCTGTACGGCTGATGGGAGTGGGGACCTTCATTTCTCCAGGCCTCTCCCCAACTCTATCGGAGTTTTTGCAAGGCTCGTCTCTTGGGCCTTTACTTTTTCAAATATTCGCTAACGATATGTGCCTGTTCGCGGGGGATGTTCATGTGGTCCAGTACGCTGATGACACTCAAATTTTGTTATCCGGCAAAAAACACCAACTCAATGATCTGGTCAGTAAATTGGAGGACACCCTGAGATACCTGGTTTCACTCTCATGGTCTCAAAGTAAATACAAGCAAGACCGAATTAATAGCGTTCGGATCCCGCCAAAATTGTCGCGACCTTTACCCTGTTGCTGTTCAGTTCCGCGAAGACATAGTACAAGAGAGCCCATAAGTCAAAAATGTAGGTGTTCTGTTTGATAAGCACTTCACATGGGACTCACACGTGTCTTCCCTGGTAAAAAAAATGTAGTGGTATCCTCATTAGGCTATCGCACGTGCGGCACAGCATCCCCCGCGAGCTGTTGCCACTTCTTGTAAATGCCTCGGTCGTTTCACACGTTCGGTACTGTTTAGCAGTATTTGGCAATGGCTCGCAGAGGAACATACAACGCCTTGACAAAATTCTAAATTTTGCCCTTCGTGTCATATCTGGCAAACGTAAATTTGATCACATCTCTGACGTGCGAGCTGAGCTTGGCTGGCCCACTGCCCAGCAGCTATACAGACAGCACTCCCTAAATCTACTACACAAAATTCGAAACACCGGGGAACCACAGGCTCTTGCTTCCCAGCTTCATGTCAATTCTGATCTCCGCTCCCGCTCTACGCGACAGAACTCTGACCTGGCCCTTCCACGCGTGAGGACAGAGGCTGGCAAGCGCCGATTTCTATATCATGTTGTGCAAAATTACAATGAGCTGCTTTTAGCGACACGTCACTCAGCCATGCCCGCATTCAAAAGAGCGATACAGAACATGCCTCAACCAGAGTAGCCTGATGTATATAACGTAATGTGCGTGTAAGAGCATTGCAGTGTATGTGATGTAATGTGTATGTGAGAGTATTGAAGTATGTGCTGTATGGGAGTATGTGCTGTAGTGAAACTGTCTTCATTTTATATTAGGATGAGTGTATCATTCGTGTTGTCCATGCTTGTATGTGGCTCCGGAATAGCCCGCTTCGGCGTGGATGGGGTCCAACGTCAAATACAATACAAATACAACATCAGAACATTCTGGCGACTACGCTCGTCTCGTGTCTCGAAGCGTCACTCGCCGTCAAACTCTACATCAACTTACATTTACATGTTGGGGCTTATCCTGATTTTAAAGCAGACCTCAATGTATGCAAGACTCAGGGGATTTTGCTTGGTTCGTTAAGATTTGCCATGAAATAAAATAAAATGAAAAGCGAAAAAAGTTTTTTTTTTAATTTAGTCAAGGAAAATTAACGTACAACCGGCCTTGGGGGGGGGGGGATGGAAATACAATTCTGTGCATATATTTCGCCTGCAACGGGTGATCTGGCGATCTGCCCTGAAACTTTAGTTTTGGTTGCGTTTTTCATATGCTAGCAAAGGTTAACGTGGAAAACCAATGCCAGATTCGACAAATTCAGAAAAGTTCGGTTCCGGGCAGTGCAATATGAAGGGAAAATGTGACCCTTCATTTTTGAATCCGGCAGGTTGTGCCGGTGCACTGCAAGTGCAATTACATATACAGTGCAATTAGGCGCACTGTGCACTGCCGAAACATAACAAATTCCAGTCCTGAAGCCATTATTATAACACACACAAAAAAAATCGAGCCAGCGGCTCGATTTTTTTAAATTATAAGAATGGCCTCTATTTATATTTTTCAGCCCTGATTTGATGGTAAGAGCCGTTTTTCCAAATGCTCCAGTTTTCCACTGTGGATAGCTGGATTTGGACTGCTGCAAAGTCAATTTTTACGATAAATTGTTAATGTTTTTTGTTTGTTTTGTTTTTTGTTGGGGGGGGGGGGGGGGGCATGGCCTTGTTGCCTAACCCCCCCCCCCCCCCCCCCCGCCCCCTCCCTGGATACGCCAGTGTAATTGCTATTGATTTGTATGGTCCTATATAATAGAGTGCAAATATGAAATAAGTGAGGACAATTTATTTGAAGTTGGTCCGAGCTGGGGTGGAAAGTAAAACAGTTGTTAATTTAATCATCATCATCGAGGTCGTGGCGCTGATTGTCGCATCGGCCACCCCAAGAGAGTCTACACTGCTTCGTTTTTTTACTAGCTTCGCCGTCATTGCGATACACTGCTTCGTTTTTTAACTAGCTTCGCCGTCATTGCCATGTGCTTATTGGATTGTCCTGGATCCTAATTTACATATGGGGACATCACAAATTGATAATAACGATATCTTCGTCACGTTCTTCGCTGACTGACTATTGTGCCATAGCCTGACTGATCTACCGCGAGCGTCTGAGTTCGTTCATTCTCGACTGTCGAGGCCCAGCACCGTGACACGCTGACGACCCGCTAATTACTAAGTGGACGAGTTAGGTACCGGATAATGCGCCACTGGGTTGTCGGGGGTGGTCGATGGATCAGTCGCCACCTCCTGCTCCATTTCTGTGCCAGCCACGTTTCCCTAGCCTCGGTGTCTTATTCAACCTGCAGGCCCTAGCCTCGGTGTCATATTCAACTGCATGCCCTAATCTCTGTGCCATATTCAACCTGCAGGCCCTAGTCTCGGTGTCATATTCAACCTGCAGGCCCTAGACGCGGCGTCGGCACTCGGCAGTGCCGGGCGACCATTCAGCTGACTCCCAAGATGGCGGCCAGACCGGACGCGAGGCGAGGCGAGACCCGGGATCGTTACTTGGGCGAGGGGAGGGGAGCGGAGATAGCCGTAGCCAGAAGAGAGTTGGTCCCGCCATGACAACCGCCTTCGGAAAATATCGCCGTCGTAGAGACGGTAACGAACGAATGCTACGAGGGAAGGTCCAATAAAGACCGTTTCAGTCAGGAATCTCAGAGTCCAGCGGATTGAAATCATGGTAACGGAGTAATAATAAATATGTCTCCTCGGCTCTGGTCTATCAGACGGCGGTGGTTATAACGGGTCCGTCGCCCGTCTCCGTATCAGCCGCCTCTGCTCCGCCAGTCCCGTCATCCCGAGGTTCCCGGGCGCCCGTCCGCGCGGTCCGTCGGCGGCGGCCATCGCAGCAGACAGCTGATTGGCTGAGCAGCCTACTGGAGCGGTGTGGTGCATGGCGTTCGTCCGCCAGCCCGTCCGCCCGTCCGCCCGTTCTCCCTGCCACGTCCCGTCCGCCCGTCCGCCCGTCCGCCCGCTTTCCCGGCCACGTCCCTTCCGCCCGTCCGCCCGTCCGCCCGTCCGCCCGTCCGCCCGTCCGCCCGTCCGCCCGTCCGCCCGTCCGCCCGTCCGCCCGTCCGCCCGTCCGCCCGTCCGCCCGTCCGCCCGTCCGCCCGTCCGCCCGTCCGCCCGTCCGCCCGTCCGCCCGTCCGCCCGTCCGCCCGTCCGCCCGTCCGCCCGTCCGCCCGTCCGCCCGTCCGCCCGTCCGCCCGTCCGCCCGTCCGCCCGTCCGCCCGTCCGCCCGTCCGCCCGTCCGCCCGTCCGCCCGTCCGCCCGTCCGCCCGTCCGCCCGTCCGCCCGTCCGCCCGTCCGCCCGTCCGCCCGTCCGCCCGTCCGCCCGTCCGCCCGTCCGCCCGTCCGCCCGCCCGTCCGCCCGTCCGCCCGTCCGCCCGTCCGCCCGTCCGCCCGTCCGCCCGTCCGCTCGTCCGTCCGCCCGTCCGCCCGTCCGCCCGTCCGCTCGTCCGTCCGCCCGTCCGCCCGTCCGCCCGTCCGACCGTCCGACCGTCCGACCGTCCGACCGTCCGCCCGTCCGCCCGTCCGCCCGTCCGCCCGTCCGCCCGTCCGCCCGTCCGCCCGTCCGCCCGTCCCCGTCCCGGTCCCCGTCCCGTGCATGCGTTTGCCCCTCTGCCTGTTCGTTTGGCCGTCTTTCTGTCCTGTCTGTTCCCTTTGCAATTGGCAGTCTGTCAATAATTTGACAACGCAACTACACATCTGCCAACTCGTCTGTTTGCCATACTGTCCTCCTGTCTGTCTGAATCTTTTCTCAATCCTCGAGGCAGTCCACCCTTGTTTCTACTGGTCAATCTCTATGTAATTTCGCCAGTCTCCTCACCTGTCCGTTTGTTGATTCGCTCGCATGTTTAACCTGGTTTCAGCCTGTATGCCTGTCTGTCTCTATCAGCCCACCTGACAGCTTGTCTGTTCTCCTGCCTGTCAGTGTCCACTGTCCGTCCTCCTGCCTGTCCTCCTGCCTGTCACTGTCCACTGTCCACCCTTCTGCCTGTCAGTGTCCACTGTCCGTCCTCCTGCCTGTCAGTGTCCACTGTCCGTCCACCCGCCTGGCAGTCATCACTGTCCGTCCTCCTGCCTGTCAGTGTCCACTATCCGTCCTCCTCAGAATCAGAATCAGAATCAGAATCAGATTTATTAAGAACATTTCCAGTAAACTGGCTTTTCCATGTTCCTATTACAAGAGGACATGTCCAAAACTTATGTCGCATCACGCATCAGATATCATCCTACATCACATAAAATACATCGTCGTTTGAGTGCAACACACCACAGAAATCACACTTCATCAACGCCACAACCACGCCTGAGGGCTGCGTCTTGGACATTCCATTGTTTCAGGGCTCTATATTGAAAAGAACGGCGCGCCAGCTCTGTTCTCACCCGCGGTAACTGCAGGAGGGGTGCCCCTGATGAGCGTGACGTGCGGTTCGTTACCTGAGTACGGAACACGATCAGAGCTTTTAAAGCATCTGGCGTGTCCTCCCTAGTAATTAACCTATGGATGAGGGCAACGTCAGCAGCCGCAATCATGCCCTCTATAGACGGCCAGCCGAGCTCGGAAAGAGTGGCCGAAATATGGTCGCGTCGTTTTAGGTCCGATACAATGCGTGCCGCAAAATTGATCACTTTCTGCAGCCGCGCTCTCTGAGTGGCACAACCACCTCCCCAAACACACGCACAATATCTCACAAGGGGGAAAACTAGCGTCTCGATTAAAAATGTTCTGAGCTCACGAGGCACTTTGCTACGCAGCTTGCACAGGCCCACGAGCACATGATTGCAGCGCTGCACAGTCATCGTCACATGGTCTTCCCAGGTGAGTGCAGGATCGAGGACCACGCCCAGTACTTTGACTTTAGGAGCGGATGTTAGAGTGTGATTACCAAAACGGATAGTGATATCTCGAGTCCTCCTGCTGCGCGTTTTGAAGAAGAGGAACTCGGTTTTAGTTGGATTAATTTTAAGGCTGTTTTGAGTGAACCATGTGAGAGCAGTAGCCAATGTGCTCTCTATTCTGGTTTTGAGTTGTTCGACGTCACTTGGTACTTCAGAATCGATAAATTGAGCATCGTCGGCATACAAAATTATTTTCCCATGAGTGATATGTGATGCAAAATCATTAGTAAAAATCAAGAACAGTACTGGTCCTAGCACCGAGCCCTGCACCACACCGTGAGTCACAGGCAGAGGTTGTGGTGATCCCCCTCGAACAGTCTGGGAGCGATCAGAGAGCCAGTCCCTAAACCAATGGCTGTCAACCCCGTACCATCCTAGCTTTTCCAGAAGCATACCATGTCGCACACTATCGAATGCCTTAGAGGTGTCGGCCGTCACTAAAGAGGCCACGCGGCCAACATCGATCTGGTGGGTTGCGTATGCGACTGCGTCCAGCATGGCATGCTCCGTGGAGTGTCCCGGACGGAAACCGTATTGCTGCGGGCACAGTATGTTGTTTTCATGTAAATACGTTACTACTTGGGTGCATACAATTCGTTCACATAACTTTACCAATACTGATAAGATGGACAAGGGTCTATAGTTGTTCGGATCTGAGCGGTCGCCTGACTTAAATGTTGGCAGCACAGTCGCCGTTTTCCACATGTTCGGTACCTGGCCAGTCACAAGCGAGCAGTTAACAACAATAAGCAAATGCGGTCCAACTACAGGAAACGTCATTCTCAGCATCTGTATCGTGACGCCGTCGGCACCAGATGACCGCGACACTCCCATCCGTCCCAGGGCAACCGACAGCTCCGGCAGCGTAGCAGGAGCCACCCGGAACGCGCTCGCACACACTCGGGGAGGGCGCGGCCCAAGAATCTCTCCCTCGACCGCGGCCGCAGCCAGTGACTCGGCCACAGCGGGGCCGACCGAGGCGAAATGGGCATTGAGCCTGTCTGCCCACTCGCGTGTCCCCTCTGCGGGGTCCGCTGCGGTGTGAGTCGGCTTCTTACCCGCCATGATGTACCGCCTTATGTTAGGCCAGGTTGCTTGTCGGCTGTTCTTAAACGTCGTCTTGAAATATGATGAGCAAGCACTGTACTGAGCGCTTTTTACGGCGTTTCTGCAGGACCGGTACTTCTCACGTGAGTCTGCACATGGATTCGCATCCCTGTCAGTGCGTGCGATATCCCTTTCTTTCATCTTATCTCTAAGGTCATCGCTTTCGGAGAGCCAGGGGCACGGTGGGTGACGGACTCGGATGCGTGTGAGCGGCATGTGCTTGTCAATGTTGCGGTTCCATACGGCGAGAAACTTGTCGAGCTTTTCATCTGGGCACGTAGAGTTATATACAGGAGTCCAGTCATCTATGAGCATATCCAGCCTGAGTGCATCCGGACAGAGTTGTCTGGTTGCCCGGACGGTTATATCAGTGGGCCGTCTTCGTACACGGGCTCCCTTGACCTGCGCAGTGATCATATCGTGATCGCTGATATCGCATGTGATCACCTTCGCGTCGCTTGTCAGGTCCGGGGTGTTGGTAATCAGGTGGTCCAGTAGAGTCGGGGTCGGGCTGGGATGTGTCGGCGTGTTTATCAACTGCGACAGGCTGTACTCCGTCAGCAGCTGCTGGTAAGCCGACACACCCGGTTTGTTGGTGCTCATCAGGTCAAAGTTCGTGTCCCCGAGCAGGTAGGAGGGTTTGTTTTTGGCGAGCACCTGTGTGAGCTGGTGGCTCAGGTCCTGCAGTGACGGTGAGACTGTGGCGCTGGGTGGTCGGTATACGACTCCGACTATGATCGGTCGGCGGCTCACGACCTGTACCCACAAACACTCAAGGTCAGAGTCAGTGGATTTGATCGAGAGCCTCTCGACTGCGAGGGAGTCTCGGAACAGGATGCAGACTCCTCCACCCTTTCGGACGGGCACCCGGTTTGGTCTTCCCCTGTCTCTCCTTATCATTGAATACCCGGGGAAGATGAGGAAGCTGTCACTTATGTCAGATGTCAGCCATGTCTCCCCCACGCACAGAATGTCGATTTGGTGCGTCGCCAGCAGATCCCTCACATTGTCCAGGGATGGCATGATAGATCTCACGTTTAGGTGACTTATAGTGAGAACGCCGTTTCTGTCATCGGTGGTGTTGCACGAGTTAGTTTGCCGCAGAGTCAGCCGTGGCGGCTCCACCAGGCAGCGGGTCACGCAGCCGATCCCCGGTGCATATGTGACCCGGTCCGTGGACGGTCCCGTCCCGGCCGAGCTCGGCCGGTACCCCACCTGCACTTGAATGGCCTGGCTCTCGGTCCGGGCGGGGCTCGGGCCCTGTGCCGGGGCTGGCTCCGCACGGCCGGTCGCTGGTGCGTCAGATCGGACCGAGCGGTCGCCCCGTCGGTGGTCCGTCTCATGTGTCGGTTGGCGATCTACACGACGGGGCGACGAGGCCCCAGCGCCGGGAGCAGTCGGCTGGACGCCGCTCCCTCCGCGCCCCGTACCGGTGGCGCGTCCATGGCTGGCAGTGATGACCCCTGTTCCAGAGGCGGGTTCAGGGCCGGTGAGGGGGATCAGAGCGCGGCCGTGGTTCAGGCGTCGTTGATGTTCATCGTCGATGGCGTGACGACGACGTGCCTGAACGCGGTGGCCGGCTCTTCTCCCCCTGCGGTGCCGCCTTACGCCGCCACTGCCCGGGAGGGCACCGGGTGCCGAATGATGTATGGCACCGGGCGGCGGAGGGTCGGCCATGTAGTTCCCCGGTCCGGTGCGCGGGCTGGTGTCGGCGCCGACGACGGTATACTGGAGACGGTAGGGGAGTGCCCGGCCTTGTGATTGGTCGAGACGGCGGTGGTAGATTCTTCCGAGAACGGTAGAATATAGTTTCGGCGAGCGAGGCCCATGGCCAAAATTGACAATACTAATCGAGGCTCAAATATAGAACACTAAAGAAAAGAGGCACGAAAATCACTTCGTGCAGTCCACAAACACTACCTGCTAACACGAGACAAATCTTGCAGATGGCCAACACTTAAAACCGCACGAAATCACTAGAAAACTGGGGAGCGACGCGAGGGGGCGGCTGCCGGTGGAGGCGCTCAGCTGACCACTCCTGTCTGTCAGTGTCCACTGTCCGTCCTCCTGCCTGTCAGTGTCCAAAGTCCGTCCACCCGCCTGGCAGTGTCCACTGTCCGTCCTCCTGCCTGTCAGTGTCCACTGTCCGTCCTCCTGCCTGTCAGTGTCCACTGTCCGTCCACCCGCCTGGCAGTGTCCACTGTCCGTCCTCCTGCCTGTCAGTGTCCACTGTCCGTCCTCCTGCCTGTCAGTGTCCACTATCTGTCCTCCTGCCTGTCAGTGTCCACTATCTGTCCTCCTGCCTGTCAGTGTCCACTGTCCGTCCTCCTGCCTGCCAGTGTCCTCTGTCCGTCCACCTGCCTGGCAGTGTCCACTGTCCGTCCACCTGCCTGGCAGTGTCCACTGTCCGTCCTCCTGCCTGTCCTCCTGCCTGTCAGTGTCCACTATCCGTCCACCTGCCTGGCAGTGTCCACTGTCCGTCCTCCTGCCTGCAGTGTCCACTGTCCGTCCTCCTGCCTGTCCTCCTGCCTGTCAGTGTCCACTATCCGTCCACCTGCCTGGCAGTGTCCACCGTCCGTCTTCCTGCCTGTCAGTGTCCACTATCCGTCCACCTGCCTGGCAGTGTCCACTGTCCATCCTCCTGCCTGTCATTGTCCACAGTCCGTCCTCCTTCCTTTCAGTGTCCACTGTCCGTCCTCCTGCCTGTCAGTGTCCACTGTCCGTCCTCCTGCCTGCAGTGTCCACTGTCCGTCCTCCTGCCTTTCCTCCTGCCTGTCAGTGTCCACTGTCCGTCCTCCTGCCTGCCATTGTCCACAGTCCGTCCTCCTTCCTTTCAGTGTCCACTGTCCGTCCTCCTGCCTGTCAGTGTCAACTATCCGTCCTCCTGCCTGTCAGTGTCCACTGTCAGTCCTCCAGCCTGTCAGTATCCACTGTCCATCCTCCTGCCTGTCAGTGTCCACTGTCCGTACTCCTGCCTGTCAGTGTCCAATGTCCGTCCTCCTGCCTGTCAGTGTCCACTGTCCGTCCTCCTGCCTGTCCTCCTGTCTGTCATCCTGCCTGTCCACCCGCCTACCTGCCATCCGCCTGGCCGCCTACCTGCGAACATTATCCAGTGGATTTCTGTTCTAGCGTATATAGGTGAACATGCCATTTTGAAGAGCCGATTTCATAGGCAATCAGCTTTCATTTTCTCAGTTCAGTTCGGTTTTCGATTTGCATTATTCGATACATATTTCAGATTGTTGACAATGACTTGTCCCTCTATGCACCGCAGGCGCACGTAGTTCAGTACGCTGACGACATTAATTTTTTTTTCAGGCAAAAATGATCCCTCTCACATCTCATTGCTACCATGGAACAGGATTTATCGTCTCTCGACACCTGTTCCCCGGTTCCATGACACCCGTTCTCAAAGTAAATACCGGGAAAACAGAGCTAATTGTCTGGTTTCCGTCAACATTTTCGTGGCATGATCCGGACCACTATTCGGTTCCGCGAGGGCATAGTGCGTGAGAGCCCCACGGTGAGGAATATTGGAGGACTGTTCGACATTAACCTCTCATGGGAATCGCACGTCAAACAATATAATGGCATCCTCATCGGCCTGTCTCATATGCGTCATCAGATCCCCTCGTCATTTCTACCTGTTATAGTCGACGCCCTGGACCTGTCGCACGCCAGATATTGCTTACCGGTTTTTGGTAACGGATCAGAAAATAAACATGCAGCGCCTCCAAAATATAATCAATTTTGGCTTGCACACTGGATCCAAATTTAACTAATGTCGCTTCAATTTGCCTATCTCAATTTGAAACTCATAAAGGCGAGTCTATCTTTTCAAAGGATTCAGCGTGGCCATCAGCCATTGTGGGGTGTCCATATTGGAATTCGGCTCGGCCAAGACTGATCGCGTCATACGGCCCTGTCTGGCTGGTACCGTCACGTGCGGAAGGCCCCCCCCCCCTCACAGACCGCCCGCGCCAGACCCCTCTTTACGGTGGTCCTGTGACCGGAGACCGGGTTAAAGGAGCTGGGCCGGGGCACCAACGCTGACCGGGAGTTCGGCGGGCAGGCACAAAATTAGGCCCCCGGCTTCCGACCCTGCGGAGGGTCCCACAGTTCCGACATCGTCTGGCGTTGCTGCGCAGAAGGCTGGTGGTCTGGTGGCGGGTCAGGACCAGGTCAGACCGTAAGTCAGGGTGGCGTTTGTCGTCACCCCTAAAGCAGGATTCACACCGGATGCGTTTTGATGCATGCACATGCATCTGCGTCCGTTTAACTGCATCCGGTGTGAATCCATCCTTACACCTCGTCAGTGGCGGCCGCAAAGTTGGTACGTGGTGCGCCGCTCCTTCAGCTCATGGTTCGGACGGGTTTGGACGGGCCTGGCCGCCAGACGCCGCTGCTTCAGCTCATGGTTCGGACGGGTTTGGACGGGCCTGTCCGCCAGACGCCGCAGCTTCAGCTCATGGTTCGGACGGGTTTGGACGGACCTGTCCGCCAGTCTGGCATCGGACATACGATGAGGGGACACATCTGGAACGTGGTTTATATAGCCAGGAGGCACGGCTGGGATAGGACACACCGCCGGACCATTGGGGATGTTACAGCGCCCTCACCCGGATTAGGTTGAGGCCTTATTTTCTCCACCGGCCGTTCCCGCGCCTCAACTAAAATCGGTTGAGCCTCCACCAACCTCAACCGGATGAACACAATCTCAACCGCTCGTCGAGCGGATGATATCGGGCGAAGTCGGATTACGGCAGCTATATGGCGCACCAGTGACAAACTTTTTAATAAAAAAATCGGCGCCATTCGCGGAAAGAATTGTGGACAGCTTTTGCATAAATTCCATTGTTGTGTATATCTATGTTTAATGCACGGTGGATGCAAATACCTCAACAAATTTCTGACACGCACAGTAAAACGCAAAACTGCGAAGAATAAAATAATGTCTGTATTAAGGCAGCCGCACACTGCGTTATTCGGCGCGTGATATCGCGGAATAAAGCTGGTCCGGAAGAGATTTTTCTGTGCTAAACACCGCGGAACCGCAGAATGTCGCAGTGATATCGCTCGCCGAATCGCCCAGTGTGCGGCTCGCATTACAGCGGAGACCGTGACCGTGACCGTGAATTCGCACCCAAACAAATGATGGCCAACAGCTGATAATTCCACCAACAGCTGATAATTATCTACCGCTCGTTTACCGCGCGCCGCTCCACCGCACCTCCACCGGGCACGCCTCAACCTATTCCGGGTGAGGGCGGGTGAGGGCGCTGGAACAGCCCCATCGTCTCGGCACCCTCCTTCCGGTGCCGCTATACGCCTTCCCACTGCGTCCAGGGAGTCGGCGTGGCGGGGGGCCGGCGCGGGGCGGCGGCGGATCAGGCCTGGTCAGCCGGCCCTGGTCGGGCTTCCGCCCGGCCCCCGCTCGGGAGGCGTCTGAGATAGCGGCCATGCCAGCAGAGGCCGCTTCAGTAAGACTACTGGGCGTTCCCCACTGAACAAACCAGCCGGAATGTAATTAATTTTGACGATAAGGACCATGGTGTTTGCGTCGACTTGTGCGGTATAGCGAAAAGAAAGGTTGGGATTCTCATCAATCTCGTTGAAATTGACAGCCCCCTGGCTGGCCAGACGCCCACAGGGACATTTGAGCGCATTCAGTCGACTAACGGCTTGGTGCCGTTAATGGAAGTCGCCCGCTCGGCGGCGAAAACACTCTAAATACGGATGGGAAGGGAAACGAAAAGTGGGGGACGGCCGGGACCGGGGCCGTGGCTGGTTGGGTAGCGATGACCAGATGTCTTGTGTCTGGTCCGTCAGATGGTGTCAACTTGCTAGACTGGACACACCAGAGTATGTGAATATCAGCCGGTGCAGGGCCCAATTACTTCCTACAAGTTACTACAAGTCCAGGGCCTTCATTACTTCCTCCTTTCTTGAGCCTGCTGTCAACCAAGATTGCTGGTATGGTTATCGTTCGACTACACGTACACATGAGACAAGTTTTGCTGAAGCTTTTTAAAAATAATGCACCAGAAAGGTGGCGGAATTTCGATACCCTCCAGATGTGAACTTATATATTATATAATAGTAAATAGTAATAGTCCGACCAACTTAACCAATACACCCAGGGAAGAAAGTTGCGATAAAACAATCAATACCAAATGCTGTCGTATTGACGCCTGACCGGGTTTTGAACGAAGAAGTATGTCGGGTGATAATATTAATAGTAGTAATAGTAATAACGGGTGATGTAGTTGAATAATCATCTTGCTGCTCTGTGTTTTTAAACTGATGCGTGATCTGGCATGCGCTAAATGACGTCGGACTGCCCCTTCCTTTGAATCACCAATCTTCAGTTGTTCACCATGCCCTTGATCGTTGCTCCTTTCCGATAGGCTGACACCATGTTGATGAATAAAGTATTCATGAATTTCGTCACACTGTTTCGACTGATTACTTCAGTCAGTCACTCTCTGCGAACTAGCCGAAAAACGCATTTTGAGTAATCTGAGCACGAATGTGTAGTAGAAGGCTCAGCAAAACATTGCTTCAATGCTGTATAAAACGTCACTTTGATCTTGTTGCATATTTAATCAAATGAGTTGCTTCTATTTGATTTAGTTATGGCTTATAGCATGAGCCGAAATTCACTCGATTATGCTCGTCATTTTTCAACATAAATGTATTATTTTCCAAAGCGACTTCCTTCGGTACTGCATCCTTCGCACACGTCTGAATGACATCTCTTCCCTCCCGAAAGAAAGTTAGTTCGACAGGATACAGTTCGAGTGGCCCTGGACAGCATGCACTATGAGAACGCCACCCGTGTCAGCCAGGTGGCCAGCTGGCTCTCTTATCAGCTGGATGACCAGGGGTACGGAAGGACAGTGCCCCGCATCTACATCTACATCTACTGCCGGCCGCCAAGAACAGTTCATTAGAGAGGTCCAGTCTGGCTTCAGATGGTTCTTGGGGGCACAGTAACATGGGAGGGGGCTCTCCGGCAGACCCTTAGTATAGTATAATGACTAGCAGATGTTCCGACCGACCAAGTCAGATCTCTGGGAGTGATGAGCAAAGAGAGCTGGTAAGCTTACCACCGAATACGGTATGGTGCTAACTGCACCAACTGCGCCAACAAACTGCCAACTGGTAAACAGTCCAATACGAATCACACCCTGCACCGCTTTGATGCGGACGTTTTCAGGAAGGCCAGTGTTGGAGAGTGACCGTCGGCCCTGTCCAGGGTGTCCGGTGCTCGCCCAAGACCGGAATATTGGCCAGTGTTAGAGAGTGACCGTCGGCCCTGTCCAGGGTGCCCCAGACCGGAATACTGCCCAGTATTGGAGAGTGACCGACGGCCCTGTCCAGGGTGTCCGGTGCTCGCACCAGACCGGAATATTGGCCAGTGTTGGAGAGTGACCGTCGGCCCTGTCCAGGGTGTCCGGTGCTCGCCCCAGACCGGAATATTGGCCAGTGTTGGAGAGTGACCGTCGGCCCTGTCCAGGGTGTCCGGTGCTCGCCCCAGACCGGAATATTGGCCAGTGTTGGAGAGTGACCGTCGGCCCTGTCCAGGGTGTCCGGTGCTCGCCCAAGACCGGAATATTGGCCAGTGTTGGAGAGTGACCGTCGGCCCTGTCCAGGGTGCCCCAGTCCGGAATATTGGCCAGTGTTGGAGAGTGACCGTCGGCCCTGTCCAGAGTGTCCGGTGCTCGCCCCAGACCGGCATAGTGGCCAGTGTTGGAGAGTGACCGTCGGCCCTGTCCAGGGTGCCCGAGACCGGAATATTGGCCAGTGTTGGAGAGTGACTGACCGTCGGCCCTGTCCAGGGTGTCCGGTGCTCGCCCCAGACCGGAATATTGGCCAGTGTTAGAGAGTGACCGTCGGCCCTGTCCAGGGTGTCCGGTGCTCGTCCCAGACCGGAATATTGGCCAGTGTTGGAGAGTGACTGACCGTCGGCCCTGTCCAGGGTGTCCGGTGCTCGCCCCAGACCGGAATATTGGCCAGTGTCGGAGAGTGACCGTCGGCCCTGTCCAGGGTGCCCGAGCCCGGAATACTGCCCAGTATTGGAGAGTGACCGACGGCCCTGTCCAGGGTGTCGGGTGCTCGCCCCAGACCGGAATATTGGCCAGTGTTGGAGAGTGACCGTCGGCCCTGTCCAGGGTGTCCGGTGCTCGCCCCAGACCGGAATATTGGCCAGTGTTGGAGAGTGACCGTCGGCCCTGTCCAGGGTGTCCGGTGCTCGCCCCAGACCGGAATACTGCCCAGTATTGGAGAGTGACCGACGGCCCTGTCCAGGGTGTCGGGTGCTCGCCCCAGACCGGAATATGGGCCAGTGTTGGAGAGTGACTGACCGTCGGCCCTGTCCAGGGTGTCCGGTGCTCGCCCCAGACCGGAATATTGGCCAGTGTTGGAGAGTGACCGTCGGCCCTCTCCTTGTCAACAGCTTGTCAACAATTGTCAAACCGTCGGACAGCTGACGGAAAGACAGGAAAAGATGGCCGCAATAGTATCCGTCTCCTGAGGCCATTCTTATCAATAATTTTCGGTTAGCACAAACTGAGATAATGCAACTTTGTCGGTTTTTACTTGAACAATTATTTGCATTGTGCATAATAGCGCAATTGACATGCATATTTTGTCTCTTTTATGATATATTTATGAATGACATTTATTAAAAATTTGATATGAGAACAAACTAACCCGATGCAAATTTGTGGTCCCTTGCTTGACCAATTTTTATTTGCACTACGCATGATAGTGCAATTAACATTTATTCTTCTGACACTCTTCTATGACACATTGTTATCAGCAGCCGTTGATAAGCCTGTAATTCATAGGAATAATCCATTGGATCGACTTAGCCGTTATTTTACATAATCTTTTCCGTTAAGATTCAAAGACATGAGACATTTTATTCCATTAAAATAGCTAGTCACCATCTCGGAACTTCTTCGTGGTTTAGATGCACATTGTGAGTTAAGTTACCAGCAGAGCTCTTTGCCTGGTGCTACACACATACTGTCAGATGAAGTCCCCAGCGGAACCTTTACATGGTGTTAGATACTGGCCGCCAGATGAGGTCTCCACAAAGGACTACAACGGCGATCAGCTTCCAAAATAGGGACCAACCAGGGGCGGATCCAGAAAATTTTCAAGGGGGAGGGTTCATAAATTGCAGTTACCGATGCTAAAATCTGAAAACTCAACAGATTTGGTCCAACATATTTTGAGGGTGCCCCTATTTCAGCATTTTGTTTTAATTGACAAAACGTTGCCTATAGGTATTTGCAATATCGGTGTTACCCTTTCTATCATTTAAAGTGCCGCGGATGGTGGTAAAATATGTAATTTGTACAGTCCATGGTGTCTCCAGACGGCGGATACAGAATTGACCAAGAAGGTAGGCGAGGTTCGATACCAGGAAGGGCGGGGGGGGGGGGGGAGGGGAGGAGGAGGGTGGTAGCTGTTTTTTACAAGCATTAAATCTGATGCATGTGATAGCAGTGTATTGTATTGCTTTGTATCTCGTGCGGACTTTCAAAATGTTCTTCAATGCAAAATAGGTAGCAGTTTGCGAAGGGAAGTGCTTGAAGAAAATTTCCCAAAAAGGCTGCCCTTAAACTTACCCACGCCGTGCCGGGGGTAGACTCCCTCCCCTAAGGTTTTGGAAGATAGTGGAAGAACAGCGGCGCGCAGCACCGCCGTTTTTGTCACAGCTGTTCGGGTATCAATTGCCCACATAATGCACAAAAAAATCATCGGGTCATCTCAGATCATGTCAGCAGGCCAGGTCACGTGACCCAACCTCCAAAAAAAAATTGTGGTCGTACCACAGTCACAGTTTTTGGATGACCGGTTTTACACTTACAGGATTTCATCAGGCCATATATATCTACAATTATTTAATCTTGGATTTTGTATATCCCTGACCTAAGGTCGGGTCAATTTCGTGACCTCCCATTATAAGCCAATGGGGAAATATTCAAATGCTTCCTATTCCAAGGATACGCAAGATATCAGTATAATTCCTTCTGGATCATGTTATTATAGGCCATTTCTGATGACCTAGGTGTCATTTTTGTTCAGTGACCCTACAGGGTCATCCGAGGTCATCCGAGGTCACCAACAGTTGCATTTCAATATTTCGACATAATGACGATAGAAAAGGGAAACCGACACCAATGTGTTTGTCTCGTCGAGGGACGTCGTTCCATATGCATTATGGCCTACTTGGATCACCACTTGACCTTTACCTGAGGTAAAATGCTTAAGTTGACCTAACCTGGTCAACCTTAATATGAGCCGAAGCGCCTTGACGAGAAAAACACGATGGCATCAACATTATTTCCTTGTCGTTGTTAGGTAAAAAGCTATTAGTGAAAAACGGTATCTTAGAAAAATAGCCTTTTTGACATTTAATGAGCTCTGGAGCCTAAAATATTGACCTGAACTAAAATCTGAGGACACCCTGTCGATTGCATGATTCAAGAGCATTCAATTGATTTTTCTGTTTGTTCCTAGGTATCATAGGTCTTGTGATATCTGGGGGTTTCTGGAGCGGACCCCTAAAAATTTACCTTTGATGACCTCTGGTGACCTCAATATTGGCTTTAGGGAAAACAATATCTGAACTAAATTCCAATATGCTTGTCGAGAGCTTTTGAACGCATTTTCACTATAATCCGATGGATAAATATTTTGTTTTATGATTATCATTTCAGTGATATATGAGGTCATTAACTGCCCAGACCAAACAATCGATATATTGTCAGATAGCTAATGCAACGACCAACATTTTAACTCTAATCAAATCATTTTATACTCATAACTTTGGTAATGATGACGGACAGAGCAAACTCGCTACTGTTGGACGTGGTCGATCTTAGGTCATTCACTTGACTTGGATGGTCACCCGTTTATCTGAAACCTAAACATCGCATGCTGTTTGATTCCTCTCATGACAGGCAACATGTTGGTTCTTACCGCATTGCTCTATGTTGCTTAGCTTGGAAGTTAACAGGGCGTCTTTTTAGGACCCCGTAGGGCGAAGATGAGAAAAGGGTTAAAAGGGTTAATCACAAAATTATAAACACTTCAGTGCCGTTGCTTACCAGTTTCAAATACGTTTCATGGATTTCCAGCCATGAACCACATTATACAAAACCCCAAATGGCGGGCCGTATGGGTTCGTTCGCGACAAAACAAAACGATAGTCAACAAACATTGTTACATCGAGGATTTATCAGGACGTTCGTATGTAATATGCGCCGGGAAACAGCGCGTTTTTTGTCTCTTAATTTTGCACCATTTCGCATAAAATAGGTAGGTTTTCAGCAATTTGATGGGGGCATCAGGACATTGGTGCCCCGCCTCCCCCATCCTCCTGGATTCAAGGAGGCACGGTGCCCGGTGCCCCCCCCCCTCCCCCTGTTCCACCGTCAATGGAAGCGGATCTCGACTCTCGAAGGCCCTCAGCTCCACTCGAGTCCGATAAGTTGTTGCCTCTGGTATAAAGGCACGTTGGTGCCCAGTCATAGCCCAAGGGACGGGAGGCATGAAGGGCCCTGGATCTTCTAGATAAACGATACCTTTGTGAACCGTCTGGGAATAGCGGCGCACCGTACCAATGTGTTCCAACACGTCCGAAAATGAGGAGATAATTCGGTTTTCGACCATTTTGTATGGTTATATCTGGATTATAAAATGTCCAGTGCGTCTAAGAAGCCCTGAGAAACCATTTTATCCGTAACCATATTCGTTTTCAGAGCGTCACGATCAGTCGTAGTGTGAGCGGTCGCTGCGCTACGCACCAAACAGCATTTGTGAGGCCAATGTTTGAAGTCGTCTGAAATGCCCATCTCTCACTATATATGGTAGAACAAAGTAGCAATGGAAAGTGCAGAAGCTTAGCAATGCACTAGACGTGTTAATTGTTCCCTAAATATAACCACAAGTATGATATTAACAAAGAAAGAAGACACTGTTATTGCAGAGTTTTTGCAAGAACACACTTGTCAATACCCCTCACGCGGCACGCTCAGTGGTAGTCACACACGTGAGTCGGCACTGGTCTCAAAAGGGGTAGGTTGGATGGGGCTACTCAGCAAAGAAGCCCGCTTGTCAATCGGACGTGAGGTTGCAGAGATATTTGCTTCTCAAAAACGTTGCCACGGGCCGGGTCGGCCGGGCCGCTGATATTCATTTTTGCCCTACTCTACGAAAGGACGAGCGAGCGCTGGTAATAAGAGTGCGTACCCACGGCGAGGCGCAGCCAGGGACCGGGCGGGAGGGCGGCAGGCTCCGCCCAGCCCTGCTCTGATTGGCGCGCGCGCCAACTGATTGGCGCGCCCCGGCCCATCAGTCCCGGCCCGGATGGCGGGTACAACTCGCGCGGTGTTCGAAACCGCGCGCCAGTACGTGACCCGGTCAGTTGTGTCCTGACTGGGTCGAGGTCTAGTCTTCCCCTGCACGAGCGCGAGAGTCCTTCAAGAAGGTCCTTCAAGTGAGACCACCCGGAGAAGTGGAAGAAGTGCTGTGCAAGTTGTGAAGGGAGAGCGCCGGGGACTTCACGATGGCTGGTGAGGAAGCCAGGCGACCTCCGTCTCTCGAGGAGGACCGGGAGGGTGCAGACCGGCCCCGACCTGAGTCGGCCGGCCCAGCCGAGCCGCGCCAGGAGGAGGCCGAAATCGCGGTAGCAGGCCCCGCTGAAGACACACGGCGCATGGGAGAGGACCAGGAGCTGGTGGTGGTGGATGACGAGCCTCAGCGTCCGGCGTCGCCTCGGCCCGGCCCGGCAGGAGTGGCACAGAGACGGAAGTTAAGGACGGGATCGGCGTGAGGCATCCGAGGTGCTTACTTGCAATCAACGATGTACAAAAGACTTAAACAACCGACAGTCAAAACGCTGGATTTTATCATGAACTATATGCTGAAATCGGTTAACTTATTAAAAACTCGAACAGAAACATTAATAAAACGCGCGCAATCGCGTCTTTTCGCGGTTATTGTCCATACCATTGCATCTGGCCATGTCTGCTGGATGCATGCCATGTTTTCCGCAATGTGTTCACTGAATGTTTCTGTCCGTTTCCAGAGGAGGTGCGCTGTATGCCGCGACATCTCCAAGGGCTATCACTTCGGAGCGTTCACCTGTGAAGGATGCAAGGTAATTCTAACAGCTCTTCTCCATTTTTCAACAGTCTGATCTCAGAACCAGGGTTGTGCTCCACTCATATTTTTGTTTGACTCGAGTCTGAATAATTATCGAAGGGACTTTGAATCAACTCTGACTGAGGCGGGTGGGATTTTTGTTTTAGTTGACTCAACTTTGACTCAAGCGGGGACATTTTTTTAGTCGACTCAACTTCGACTCATTTGCTTTTACCCCCGACTCAGCTCCGACTCATGGAGGTGGCGAAAGTTTCTTGAGTCGACTCATTTTGACTCGTGTTCGACTGACTTCACGACTTCGATTCCAACGTATTTTTTACTTGCAAAAACTCATTGGAATATTATATATAAATACTTCTTTGTATTTCCACTGGATCAAGCACATGATTTTTGCATTATCATAAATATATACAGCATCCAGCTGCATTGTAAGATATATTCAAATATTTACGTTCCCAGTAGCAATGATACCACTATAGTTAATTGCTCACTGGCGGATCCAGCATGTTTTTTTGTTGTTTTGTTTTGGGGGGTTGTCAAATCGGTGAGAGGCACTGGCAGATGCAGCTTTTTTCCGTGGGGGAGCATCTTTTTGTTGCAAAGGTATCTCATTTTTTTCCGATTTGGGCTGGTCACCTTATTTTGGCATTCGAGCTTCCGAAATTCAGTTTTCAAATTCATAAAAATATGGATTTTCCCCGGAAAACGCTTTTTTGGGGGAAGGAAAGGGGTTCAAAAACCAAAATTACGGAAATTCGAGATAACAATTTGGGGAGAATGTTTTTCTTCTTTCTTTTGAAGTTTGGTATTTGCAATTTGCTTCAAAACTCATTTTCTACGATTTTTGCAAACATTTATCGTTTTTTCACCAAAAATGTCAAGACATGACGGCATTAAAACATCATTATCTACCAAAATAATACATCAATTTCATTGAAAGTTGGTGAGAAGACTTAGGGGTGATGCAGAATAATGTGTTAAAAGTTTCACGCTGATATATATCAAGGTTTTTAGGTTATTGAGAAAAACCGGGAGGGGGCTGACACTTCTGGTATGGTTTGAGCTAGAAGCACCTATCTCACCTAGGTACCTAGGTCTAAGGTTTGTTTTATTGTAATTGCACAATTGCCATTGGAACCTGCGTGAGAATCACATGTGAATTTTGTACACACCGTTGTTACGCGTCCCAAAAAGTTATTTGGTTTGGTTTGTGGACCAAGCTCCGTATCCTCTTGTGACCAAGGGTATAATTGGAACTCTCACCCCGTTCTGAGGGGTATTGGGATCCGGGCAGACTTTTTCAGAGGCCCGCCGAGGGATTCAACCTCGGTCCCCGGCACACTAGGCAAGTATCTTACCACTGCGCGGAGCTGCTCCCCCGAAAATTTATTTCCACAAAAGCAACGAGTCATTTTGGACGCCCATTTGCGCCGGAATAGTGTAGATTGGATTCCAAATTGATACCATATAAAGTGTTCTTCCTACGGGTAAAAAAAACGTTTGTTCGAGCTTCAGTTCCGACCGTTAGCTTTCTGGCCTTCCATTTTCTTGTCCAGAGGCCATTATTATAAATACAAAATCATGCTGTGGCTCAATTTTGTTTTAAACAATGGCCTCAGGACCCGGCGCGGGAGATGTTTAGCGTCGAAACAGCGCTTCGGAAATGCAGCAACAAAGCCAAATAATATGCAGGTATTTTACACACTGCACAGTGGGGCCTTTTGCCGATTACCCAGAATTAATTCATGACGGCCACGCCGTCAACCGCAGTGCAACCTGCTGAGGTATACCAGCTGAACCAGCTGCGGCGCACATTTTGCGCACATTTTGACAGCAAAAACAGTTTAAGGTCAGGTCACAGAGTAATTAAGTCATAATGCAAGGTCCGCACGGTAGTCTGATCGCCATAAGGTGCTTTCGCGCTGCAGCTGTTTTATTTGCGTCAAATTGGACTCAGAATGGGCATGATGGTCAGATTCGGCTATTGATAGCCAGTCATGAGAATCATCAGGTCACCTGCCTAGGTCATGTCAGGTCACTGAAGAGCCATTTGATGTTGCTTAACGTTTTGCTTTGTTCGTCGATTTGTATGGTCCTGACGTGTCGTATTAACATATGTGGCATAAACAAAACATTCGAAGACATTGCGATTGTCATTAAAAGACGGCCCTCTCAAACTCCAGATTTTTTCATTTCCGATTTTCGAAATTTCCCAATTTCAAATTTCCAGCAAATTGGCTGTAGTAATTAGAGTTCGCCACGGGTCGGGCTGGCCCTATGTGCGATGTGCCGGGCCTGGGCCGGGCCTCAACTTTAAGGAAATCACCGGGCTCTGGACGGGCATTGGCTGAGAATGTTGAAGTAATGCGTGCAAGCTCAGGTCAGGGCTGAACAATATTTTAACAAGCAGTTCACTTCCACAGCAACACACTGTGGCTGTGTTTTTTTTTTTTTGGTTAGCATAGTTTGTTCATTGTTACACATTTATAGTATACAAGTAAACATGCTGGGATAATTATTGCAAATTTTGTGAAAATAAGGATATGCTTAAAGGGAATGTTGCACCTTTGTATTAGTTATAAACTGAGATAGCCATTACATTGGGCCCGTATTTAAATGTCTAAATTACTAAAGTCATTTTTTTCCAAAACTTAACCGTTTTTAAGCAATTTAATTTACCATTTGCAAAATGACTCCAGGCTGGTGCAGCTGCTGATTGGCTGACAGCCACTTTTTCAGCCAATTACACATTGTCAGCCAGTCAGCGGCGGTCTATAGCTCTATAATGACGTCATTCATTCAAATCTAAAGCTTAATTTGTATAAAGTTAAGTGACTTTTTCGAGTGAAAAATATCACCCTCGTTTTCAGCAGCACTTAATTAATATTTTCTACCACATCCAGCGTATATTTGACAACTTTCCGAAAGGTGAAACATTCCCTTGAATCTGAACGATCTGGACCAGGCCTGTGCCTCAATACTATGAACTGGACCGGGTCTGGTCTGGGTCTGGGCTTAGTGTTCATGGGCCCTGGCTGGGCCGGGCTGGGGGTTGGTGGGCCCGTGACGAACTCTGGTAGCAATCAAATTGGCGTTTAGGGGCGCGGTTTCCGGGTTAGGACAACATCAGAACATTCTGGCGACTACGCTGGTATGTGTCTCGAAGCATCACTCGCCGTCAAACTTTATATCAACTTATATTTACATGTTGGGGCTTGTCCTGATTTTAAAGCAGACCTCAATGTATGCAAGATTCAGGGGATTTTGCTTGGTTCGTTAAGATTTGCAATGAAATAAAATAAAAAGCGAAAAAAGGGTTTTGTAAATTTAGTCAAGGAAAATTAACGTACACCAGCCTTGGGGGGCTGATTGTACGAACCAGCCTTGGGGGGGGGGGGATGGAAATACAATGCCCTGCATGTATTTCGCCTGCAACGGGTGATCTGGCGATCCGTCCTGAAACTTCAGTTTCGGTCGCGTTTTTCATATGCTAGCAAAGGTTAACGGGGAAAACCAATGCCAGATTCGACAAATTCAGAAAATTTCGGTTCCGGGCAGTGCAATATGAAGGGAAAATGTGACCCTTCATTTTTGAATCCGGCAGGTTGTGCCGGTGCACTGCAAGTGCAATTACATATACAGTGCAATTGGGCGCACTGTGCACTACCGAAACACAACAAATTTATAGTCCTGAAGCCATTCTTATAACACAAAAAAATCGAACCAGCGGCTCGATTTTTTTGTGTATTATAAGAATGGCCTCTATTTATATTTTCAGCCCTGATTTGATGGTAAGAGCCGTTTTTCCAAATGCTCCAGTTTTTCACTGTGGATAGCTGGATTTGGACTGCTGCAAAGTCAATTTTTACGATAAATTGTTAATGTTTTTTTTTGGGGGGGGGATGGCCTGGTTGCCCCCCCCCCTCCCTGGATCCGCCAGTGTAATTGCTATGGATTTGTATGGTCCTATATGATAGAGTGCAAATATGAAATAAGTGAGGGCAATTTATTTGAAGTTTGTCCTTGAGCTGGGCTGGAAAGTAGAACAGTTGTTAATTTCAATTGAGTTGCAGAACCAATAAACAAGCTCACTATTGATAACAGGGCGCAGGCCATCAGGTTGTAAAACACTAACCGGTGTGTTGCATTCACATGGATGAGATAAACCCATCCATGGTATTCATGAATAGGCACTTACGGGTTACGGTAACTTCATTCCTGGCATTGTGTTACTTACGCAACTTCGCTCAGTCAGATAGACACAGGACTGCAGTAAGAACACTGCATTTAGAACACAGCAGTCAATAAACTATGATACGATATTGATGTCCTTTCTCATTAGTAAAATAAAGTAAAACACACTATTTACCACACCAACCCAGCGTTTCACAAGGTTGTGTCACGGTAACTAACTCCAGTCACTACTAAAACGCTTCAAATATCTCTCTAATATAACGTCGTCAATATTTTAGCACAACTCCTTCTTGACCAGACTTGTCAATGATTCATATTTGTCACGAGTCGATTCACAGTGATTCACGGACCATAATGAATGATTCAATCATGATTCAATCACTCAACATTACTACTGGTCATGGTGAGTCGATTCACAGTGACTCACGGTTAATATGAGTGGCTCATGAATGATTCATTCACAACGAATCACAATGTAGATAACTATCCTTAATGCCAGACAGCTCTCTTTAAAGTTTGCAGTCATTCAAAACCCTTGTCGAAATTTCAATGACGTCATTGCATGTTGTTATTGAATTATGCAAGTAGTTGTATTTGTATTGTATTGTATTGCACAAGATCAGGTCAATCCACAATAAAAGGGCTATTCTCAGACCATCGTCAGTACATTAGTATCACATGCAATTGGTAATCTAAAAATAAACAGCGACTGAAATGTAAACAATGGACATGGACACAATGATGCTGGTTAAAAGATATCAAGCACTCTTTAAAATGTCACGAATGCTGGTTTTGAGGGCACGCAGGGACAGACCGGCCAGTTCATTGCCCACGACATGATTGTTATACAGCTGGACGGCTCGGTACTTAAAGGAACGCTTTCCGTGGTTATTAGTGACGCGATGTAGGTATAGATGATGCGATTGTCTGGACCGGCGACTAGTATGCTCATGATTATATGACAGTGAGGTACGCAGAACTTCAGGTTCTCCTGTCACTAAAATCTTATGCAGAAGACATATGTCATTGAAGTTTAAGAGTTGTTCCGCATTGAACCAATCGAGCTGCAACAAAACGTCAGAGATATGATCAAATTTTTTCCTACCTGATATCACTCTAGCAGCAAAATTTAACACTTTCTGCAACCTTAAGATTGTTGTACGGTTGGCACTAGCATACACTTGCGCGCAATAGCGGACATGAGAGAAAACTAAGGCATCAATAATGAGCGGCAGCACGTCGGCGGGTAACAAATGTTTAGCGTTTAGTAGAGCAACTAGGATACCAGTACAACGATCAATTACATGATTGATATGTAGGTCCCAAGATAACACTGGATCCATGATGACACCGAGATTTTTAACACTATTAGAACAATGCAGCGAATCATCCATAAATTTCACAGTGGGCGGCTCTGAGATCTGACTTAGCTGGCGTCTGTCCCCGCAAAGCATGAGCTCGGTCTTTCCTGCATTGACCATCATGCCATGCTGGAGAAACCATGTACACATAGTGTCGAGGACAGACTCAAGTGAAGCTTGCATTTCTGTCAGCCTGCTGCGCGGTCCAGTGATGGCGATCTGGGTGTCATCCGCGTATCGCGCCACTGTCACCCGAAAACCGTTGATGTTGGATGGGATATGACAGGTTAGGTCGTTGCTGGCAATGTTGAAAAGTAAAGGGCCAAGGCACGAACCCTGGAAAGTGCCAATCGTAATATTTTGGGGTCCAGATAATGCTTCTCCAGATCTTACACGCTGTGTGTGGCCCCCTAAATAACTTCTGAACCATCCAGGCGAGATTTGAAGCAATTGAAGCTTAGTGAGAAGAGTGGAATGGTCGACAACATCAAAACAGCGACTTAAATCTATAAGTGTTAAAAGAGTTACTTCAGATCGGTCCATACCATGCAGAATTTCGTCAGTGACAGTTAATAAAGCGGTACTAGTTGAGTGATTGCACATAAAACCATGCTGATCGTTACTAAAAAGGCATTGCTCCCGCAAATAATGCTCAAGCTGCTGATGCACGATTTTCTCCATTATTTTACAAATGGTAGGGACGAGAGTAATAGGTCTGAAGTTAGATGCTGATGACGGATCGTTCCTTTTATACACAGGTATGACTATAGCACTTTTCCAAGCAGAAGGAACAGTTTCGGTTGCGATGCTTTTGTTGATAATACGAAGTAATGAGCGGCCGGTGACTTCAAAGGTGAGTTTGAATACTTTTAAAGGAATGTCTCCTTCCACACTGGAGGATTTGTTGGGCAGTGAGGATAGGATGCGCTGGAGGTGGTCCAGGGTGACGGGCACGATATTCAGGGCGCCAGCATTCACACGCGGTAATCGTACACTGAGCGGCTCGCGGCCCGACTGAGTAAACTGTGTCATGACTTTGTCACGTGTTTCTGTGCCGATGGAGGTAAAATATGTGTTCAAGTCGTCAGATGTAAGATCAACAGGCTGTGTGGGCGAGCCTCTTTTCGGCGATATGATGGGCTGAAGTTGGCGGTACAGCGTTGAAGGATGTGAGTTAATAATGCGCTGCGAGATTGTGTCACGGCAGTCGTCTCTAATGGCCCGTTTCACTACAGCGTTAAGCTGATTGTACAGATCGGTGTCGCCGCTGTTTTTGGCTTCCCTGCGTTGCTGCATCAGGTCCAGTGTGTCGTCACTGACAGGTGGTGGCGATGGATTATACACACGGTACCTGCGGAGGGGTACATGAAGGTCCAGAATGCGGTTCATCTCAGATGAAAAACGTTCCCACTGCCGTTCGCACGAATCGTCCTGCCTGACCACTGTGGTCCAGTCGGTGGCGCGTACGTCAGCGATAAAGTCCACTGGGTTTAACGCACGCCAATTACGACCGGTGCGGTACATGGGCTTGACTCTTGTGCGTGAAATGACAGTGGTGATAACAACACGCCGGTGGTGTGAGGTGTAGTCACACAACTGAACACTGCACTGAGGCTTCACATTACCCCCGCATAATTCACCCGACATGAGCACAACATCCAGCACAGAGCGGATATCGCCGCGGTAGAACGTGGGGTCATGAACTTGGTTATGCAGTCCGTAGTTCTCGAGCTCTAGAAGTCGTCTGTGTGCAGAGGGGTTTGTTTGAGGATCCGAGTTCAGGTCACCGGCCAGAACGAGTTTCTGCGATGAGTGGGCTGCAATGACAGTCTGCAGCTGCGCTTCTATGTCATCATAGTCACTGTTGACCTGTGACGCAGTTGTTGATGGGGGCCGATAGATGCATCCGATGATGGCTGCTCTCTTCTTGTCGACTTTGACTTTCAGCCACAGCGACTCAACATGTGAGGAAGAGCGCGACTGCGGGGCGACAGTCAGTTTGTCGACTTGTAGATTTTCCCGAATGTAGATCGCAACACCTCCACCAGACTTCTTACGGCCGATTTTTCTGTCACTCCGGAATAATCGGTACCCAGGGAGACTAATCAGTCGGTCAGGTGTGCGGGCCTTCAGATTAGTCTCAGTGAAACAGTGGGTGTCTGCATCACGCTGGGATAACTCAGCTCTGATGTCGGGGAGCTTCGGGAGGAGAGACTGTACATTCAGGAGCTCCAGGACTATTCGTGGCTGTCCGCTCACAGCACCGGAGCCGCCGGAGCCGGCAGCACCTGGTGCCTTCTGCTGGAGCCGCTTGGTGTCATGTGTCGTCAGTCTGGGAGGTGTCACCAGCGTCGATGGAGGACGGGGAGCTTCACCTCCAGACCCTCTCGGTGGTCGGTCCGAGGTGACATGGACCGTGATTGGTCTCCGATCTGGCTGCGCTACGTAGTTGGGTTAGTTATAGATAAAAGCAGCGGGCGGCCGTGGGCGAAAGTGGCGCGACAGCAAAGGGGGCACGACGTCAATTGCAGGACATTTGCTAAAATGGGAAATAGGTTGCTTATTTTGATTATAAAATTATATTTATTATAATTGCAAATTCCAAGTTCCAAAAGCATTCATGACTTTACGCTTCCTTTTTTAAGCGAATGAAATATTTATTTTGATTTTGCATTAGTCTTTTTTTATAAAGCTTGATGTGGATTAAAGCGGCGCAGATGTGACAGTGATATTTGGGACATGCGGAGGTTATGCAAACGTTTGTTTATGATTTAGTTTTTGATATGGTATAGCCTTGAAATTAGGAAAAGGTGGGTACCTTTTGATAACTTTTCGTGTGAAAAAGGTGTGCGTGTACTGTTTGGTTTATGAACCGAAGTATGAGTTATTTACCTTATATAAGTACTTAGGTACTTACCCCTAACCCTACGAGTACCAAGGTACCTAGTTAGGGCTGATTGAATAGTGGCTTTGCGCCCACTGGAGTTGGACACAAAGCCTCGCCTTCTTCACGCATGGATGAATTACAGGCCACAGATCAGGACACAGAGCTCATATAATTGGCCATTAAGTGCCTGGTTTGTCGATAGGGCACATATGAATGCTGGACCGCTGGCATATTTGTTGCACAGTTTATGCTGTTCGACCAAAAAAATGATTCTTTGAGCAATTAATGATTCAATCAGCCTATTTTCTCTGTATGAATGATTCAATCAGTGACTCACAACAGGTTTGCGCATGAGGTGAATCGATTCATGAGTGATTCATTTGAAATAAGAATGATTCAATCAAAAATAGTCTATTCACGTTGAATTTTTGACAAGTCTGTTCTTGACACGTATATATTAAACTCGGTTATAACCTAAAATACCCTTTAAAAACCGCCCTGAAACACCGCACGCAACATTTATGTAAAGGTCTGATGACATTTTCAAGTGAACTGGTTTAATCAGTCATTTGGAGAAATTGCATATGATACACTCCCAGATTAGCTTGTGAACTGCTAGTGCTAGCAGGTGGACCAGTATACTTACTATTCACAGTCCTCACTGTAGTCGCTCAACACATTTGAGAATCGAATACATCAGCGCGGTAGAAATCCGTATGATTGATACTCTTCAGGTCATTATTCTGGAACAAAATAATCGCGCGCGAATTTGTGATGCAATCTTCTTGATTTCTAACATAAATGGCGCGTATGGTTCGTATAAATATTCCAGAAAAATTGGTATTTCGGCAAAAACGTGCCGAAATACCAATTATGTGTTCGTAGGGGTCATGGGATGTTTTAGTTCAAGTTAGATTGGTTGTCAGTGGACAGTGAGAGGTTCAATGTACTCTTTAGGTACGTGTGTAGGTATGCTGAAATATAATCAGTTGGCTTTAATCATAGTTATCTTGTAATTGGTCATTATTTTGATTTTATTTGATGTAGTGTAAATTAGGTTGATATTGTTAGTATTAGGTTATATAAACATATGTTTATACTGCAGTTATCATTTCTATGTACATATGCAATATTGTATTGCTTCACTTAACTCGCGCCCCGCTGGGGTATTCAGCCGATACCCCCCCCCCCCCCCGCACTCCGGGTGTCAGATTCTGCCCTTTGTTATCTTCCGAACCAATAACCGCAGCGAGAAGCGCAAGACGGCAATCGAAAGCTCTCAATGAGACGCTTCTACAGTATACGCGAGATTGTCAAAATAAGGTCACATGTCAGGTCACAGTCAGGCAAAATGCAAAAATTGAGGTATTTGAGTTTTCGGCATAAGAGTCTTTCCATGACAAGGGTCTTCCTGCATAAGGGTCTTTCCATGCCAAATCGCACAAGGAATTCCCCGACCCCTTTCGATTTCATTAAAATTTTGGGCACGTATAGTACCCAATGAACTATCATCATGCACACACAATTAGCTTCATTCGAACTCTGAGGTCAGAGTTACGGATCATTTAGGTCGCACGTTTTTGCCGACATTGTGTCATTCAAACATGCATATATTAGCAACAAATCGATCTAGGAGGGTGAAGTTGCCACAAGAGCACATATATATGATCGGACAATGTATTGCACCCGATGAACTTCCATGACCTAAATTTGACCTTTGACCTGACGAGGTCAAAGTCAACAATTCAAGTTTGTATTATGTTTGCCAGCTCTAAAATGCACCCAAAATTTAACACGAGTGATTACATCTTCGTCTCAACGCATGTGAAAAAGAATGGTGGACACTCACAAACTTTTTAAGATATGGGTATTTTAGTATAACTATGACGCGCCGATTGAACGTGCCCTGCGGCCATCTTCTATCAATGGATTCTCTCTCAACAAGGAATAAAACATACATGTTCCCCATCACACCTGGTAACAAAATAAGTACACTCTTTACCAGTGGTGCCGAAAACGTAACTGCACAGTTTCAAGACGACAAACCCCGACTTGACATCATCTAACGCGACGCGGGCGGCGCGACACAAGTACAGTCAGTAACTGTGACAAGCTCCGCCCACTTTGCATCAAAAAATTGACGCGTCAATAAATTGATTTTTGGGACTTAGTGCCAGCAACTGAATGGCAATTGCGCAATCAAAATAAAACAAACTATAGGTAGGTACTATGTTGAGATAGGTACTTCTAGATCAAACCTCATCAGAAGTATCTGCCCCTTCCCGGATTTTATCAATAACCTGGAAACTATGATAGATATCAACGTGAAACTTTCAGTACCTGTCCTGCATCAAGTATATGTCTGCTCACTAACTCTTAATGGAATTGATGCAGCATTTTAGGAGATAATGACGTTTTAATGACGTCATGTCATGTCATTTTGATGGAAAAACGATAAATGTTGGGAAAATCGTAGAAAGTAGTTTTCACGTAAATTGCAAATAAAACATGTCAAATGAAAATAAATGACATTTTCGTTGAAACAGCTATCTCGGATTAGCGAAATTTTGGGTTTTTGAGCCCTAAAAACTAAAATAAAACTGAATTTTTGGTGAATTTGAAGTGAATTACTTAAGCTAGAATACCAAAATAAGGTGACCGGCCCAAATCCGTGGAGGAAAACAAATAACGGTACTTTTTGCCACAAAAAGTTGCCCCCCCAAACCGACGGCTGTATCCGCCAGTGTAAAAAACAGCAGAGTGGGTGGTTTGCTTTGCCCTGGTGGTCCACTATACCCCACTTTCCACTACGCACTTTTGGATGATACAATGTCGACAAAAACTTGCGACCTAAGATAACTCTGACCTCAGAGGTGGAATGGAGCTAAAGGTTCGTGCATGATGATCGTTCATGCTTCGACCACCATTCTATCGTTCTGTCTCGATGTTTGTATCGCAGTACTTATATAGCTACGCGTTATATAAATTGTAATAGACGACACGTTTCTCTCATTTCAGTCCTTCTTTCTAAGAGCCAACCGTGGGCCAGGGGAGCCAGAATGTGCAAAGGGCGGCAACTGCGATATTCGCTTGGCGAAACGACGGTCGTGCCAGGGGTGCCGCTACCAGCGGTGTCTAAGGGTAAGAACAACGTGGTCAGTGATAGCGTGTCCTCATGTCTTCTGTAGGTGTACAAATGAATTGTGAGTAGCTCAATGAATCCTGAATTGGATCAATTCAAATGATTGTATTGTGTTTAATGGAGGCTAGTTTTGTTGCGGCGCCATTAACCCTCGTCCGTGCAGCGTCCGATCAGTGCGTGACCGTGCAGGGGGGGGGGGGCGTAACCCCCCTAGTGTTTTGCCCCTAAATGGGCTAGAGCTTCGATTACAAAACGAGCGTGTTGCTTGTCACAAGAGAAAGCCATTGATACCCGATTTTAAGGTTCTAGGTCATTAGGTGACCTCAAAGGTCACGGGTCATGTGACCTACAACTTAACAATTTCAGATTATGTGTCAAATTGTCCACACGTAGGGTACTAAAAGTTTCGTCGCAATCGGTTGTTATTTACACGAGTTATTCCCGAAAATCCGAGGTGTGGGTGGCATCAACCCCCCTCCCCCCCTCCCACTGCACTGGCGAGGGTCAACACTCATCATCATCATCAATTAAGGTTAGCATTAATATGCTTAGCTATGCCACTTTATTCCACAATGTTGAATTGAGTATGTCACAATGTCACATTTGTCCTCACTTTGACCAACTGACCATCCATTTTCTAGGAAGCAGACGGCCAGGGGCCCGGCCCCTGGCCCTGTGCCCCAACCCCTCTCTCGCGTCCCACGCCTTCTCGCCCCTCCCGCCCCTCTCTGTCTCGCACTGAGCGCCTGACTGATGATTTCCAGGTGAACATGTCCCGGGAGAACTCCCGGTTCGGGCGACACCCGGCCTCTTTCCGCTTCAACAATGCCGGGCAGGACTCAGCATCGGAGTCGGAGGGGGAGCAGGAGCAGCTGCTGCAGCAACGTCAGCAGCCGCGGCAGAAGCAACAGCGCCAGCAGCAGCAGCAGCAGCAACAGCAGCAGCAGCAGCAGCAGCAGCAGCAACAGCAGCAACAGCAGCAACAGGAGCAGCAGCGACAGCAACAGCAGCAGCAACAACAACATCTACTTTGTTTGCAGTTGCTGCCTAACGACATCATGCATCAACCATACGCGATGATAAGCGAGACACAGCGGCGGGAGCTCCGAGAGCTCCGTGACCTGCTGTTCCTTTGCATGCAGAAGGAGCGGCAGCAGCTGCAGGCGCGCATGCAGCTTCTGCGCCAGCTGCTTGTATATATGTACCCGGTGGCGCAGCCGCATGAAATTCCACAGCAGATGCAGGCGCATGAGGAGGAGCAGGAGTCGGTGACCGGGTCGGCAGCTGTACCGCAAGGGCGGGAGGACACTTGCCGTCGCTGCTGGAGACCAACGGATCAATGTAACTGCAACAAGCCATTGCTATTGAAACATGGATCGTCGCTGGATTTTTAATGTTATATTACCCTGCCGTGAGCAGCATAGAAACTCCTTCTTATGAAATATTCCTTCCAATTGATCACATCTATTGAAAACATAATTTTACACATAGTCGACCATCCATTAGTTCGCTCATTTAATCATACAGTTTGAGCATTATGTGTACCTGCATAATGCTACTGTTTCAATAGCAATGGGTTGTTCCAGTTACATTGATCCGTCGGTCTCCTCAAAACTAAATGGTTTGAGCATTTAGTTTTGCAATTGGAACACTCTAGTCGAAATGACTAGTCAACATACAGGAAGTGAGACGGCAAGGATAGTGGCGACGATGACAGTCACCCACAAAATATATAAAAAGTGATGTAGTGACGGATTGTAGTGCAAGATGGGGGGGGGGGGGGGGTAGTTGTCTACCGCGTTCTGTACGAACGGTGTGATTGTGGGAAAATATAGTTTGTTGTGTAAAACTCTTGTGTCTTTGTCGAGGTCGTGGCGCTATGCTCGCCACATAACTAAATAGTTGAGGAGCCCTAAAGCCCTAATCATCATCATTGAGGTCGTGGCGCTGATTGTCGCATCGGCCACCCGAAGAGAGTCTACACTGCTTCGTTTTTTAACTAGCTTCGCCGTCATTGCGATACACTGCTTCGTTGTTTAACTAGCCTCGCTGTCATTGCGATGTGCTTATTGTATTGCCCTGGATCTTAATTTACATATGGGGGCATCACAAATTGATAATAACGATATCTTCGTCACGTTCTTCGCTGACTGACTATTGTGCCATAGCCGGACTGATCTACCGCGAACGTCTGAGTTCGTTCATTATCGACTGTCGAGGCCCAGCACTGTGACACGCTGACGACCCGCTAATTACTAAGTGGACGAGTTAGGTACCGGATAATGCGCTACTGGGTTGTCGGGGGCGGTCGATGGATCAGTCGCCACCTCCTGCTCCATTTCTGTGACAGCCTCGTTTCCCTAGCCTCGGTGTCTTATTCAACCTGCAGGCCCTAACCTCGGTGTCATATTCAACTGCATGCCCTAGTCTCTGTGCCATATTCAACCTGCAGGCCCTAGTCTCGGTGTCATATTCAACCTGCAGACCCTAGAATCGGTGTCATATTCAATCTGCAGGCCCTAGGCGCGGCGACGGCACTCGGCAGTGCCGGGCGACCATTCAGCTGACTCCCAAGATGGCGGCCAGACCGTACGCGAGGCGAGGCGAGACCCGGGATCGTTACTTGGGCGAGGGGAGGGGAGCGGAGATAGCCGTAGCCAGAAGAGAGTAGGTCCCGCCATGACAACCGCCTTCGGAAAATATCGCCATCGTAGAGACGGTAGCGAACGAATGCTACGAGGGAAGGTCCAGTAAAGACCGTTTCAGTCAGCAATCTCAGAGTCCAGCGGATTGAAATCATGGTAACGGAGTAATAATAAATATGTCTCCTCGGCTCTGGTCTATCAGACGGCGGTGGTTATAACGGGTCCGTCGCCCGTCTCCGTATCGGCCGCCTCTGCTCCACCAGTCCCGTCATCCCGAGGTTCCCGGGCGCCCGTCCGCGCGGCTCGGTCGGCGGCGGCCATCGCAGCAGACAGCTGAGATTGGCTGAGCAGCCTACTGGAGCGGTGTGGTGCATGGCGTTCGTCCGCCAGCCCATCCGCCCGACCGCCCGTTCTCCCGGCCCCGTCCGCCCGTCCGCCCGTCCGCCCGTCCGCCCGTCCGGTTCCCCGTCCCCGTCCCCGTCCCCGTCCCCGTCCCCGTCCCCGTCCCCGTCCCCGTCCCCGTCCCCGTCCCCGTCCCCGTCCCGTGCATGCGTTTGTCCCTCTGCCTGTTCGTTTGGCCGTCTTTCTGTCCTGTCTGTTCCCTTTGCAATTGGCAGTCTGTCAATAATTTGACAACGCAACTACACATCTGCCAACTCGTCTGTTTGCCATACTGTCCACCTGTCTGTCTGAATCTTTTCTCAATCCTCGAGGCAGTCCACCCTTGTTTCTACCGGTCAATCTCTATGTAATTTCGCCAGAGTCTCCTCACCTGTCCGTTTGTTGATTCGCTCGCATGTTTAACCTGGTTTCAGCCTGTATGCCTGTCTGTCTCTATCAGCCCACCTGACAGCTTGCCCGTCCTTCTGCCTGTCAGTGTCCACTGTCCGTCCTCCTGCCTGTCAGTGTCCACTGTCTGTCCTCCTGCCTGTCAGTGTCCACTATCCGTCCTCCTGTCTGTCAGTGTCCACTATCCGTCCTCCTGCCTGTCAGTGTCCTCTGTCCGTCCTCCTGCCTGTCATCCTGCCTGTCAGTGTCCACTGTCCGTCCTCCTGTCTGTAAGTGTCCACTGTCCGTCCTCCTGCCTGTCAGTGTCCTCTGTCCGTCCTCCTGCCTGTCAGTGTCCACTATCTGTCCTCCTGCCTGTCAGTGTCCTCTGTTCGTCCTCCTGCCTGTCAGTGTCCACTATCTGTCCTCCTGCCTGTCCTCCTTCCTGTCCTCCTGCCAATCAGTGTCCACTGTCCGTCCTCCTGCCTGTCAGTGTCCACTGTCTGTCCTCCTGCCTGTCAGTGTCCACACTCCGTCCTCCTGCCTGTCAGTGTCCACTGTCCGTCCTCCTGCCTGTCACTGTCCACAGTCCGTCCTCCTGCCTGTCAGTGTCCACACTCCGTCCTCCTGCCTGTCAGTGTCCACTGTCCGTCCTCCTGCCTGTCACTGTCCACAGTCCGTCCTCCTGCCTGTCCTCCTGCCTGTCAGTGTCCACTATCCGTCATCCTGCCTGTCAGTGTCCACTGTTCGCCCTCCTGCCTGTCATTGTCCACTGTCCGTCCTTCTGCCTGTCAGTGTCCACTGTCCGTCCTTCTGCCTGTCAGTGTCCACACTCCGTCCTCCTGCCTGTCAGTGTCCACTGTCCGTCCTCCTGCCTGTCACTGTCCACAGTCCGTCTTCCTGCCTGTCAGTGTCCACACTCCGTCCTCCTGCCTGTCAGTGTCCACTGTCCGTCCTCCTGCCTGTCACTGTCCACAGTCCGTCCTCCTGCCTGTCAGTGTCCACTGTCCGTCCTCCTGCCTGTCACTGTCCACAGTCCGTCCTCCTGCCTGTCCTCCTGCCTGTCAGTGTCCAATGTCCGTCCCCCTGCCTGTCAGTGTCCACTGTCCGTCCTCCTGCCTGTCAGTGTCCTCTGTCCGTCCTCCTGCCTGTCAGTGTCCACTGTCCGTCCTCCTGCATGTCAGTGTCCACTGTCCGTCCTCCTGCCTGTCAGTGTCCACTGTCCGTCCTCCTGCCTGGTCTGCCTGTCATTGTCCACTATCCGTCCACCTGCCTGGCAGTGTCCACTGTCCGTCCTCCTGCCTGCAGGGTCCACTGTCCGTCCTCCTGCCTGTCCTCCTGCCTGCCAGTGTCCACTATCCGTCCACCTGCCTGGCAGTGTCCACCGTCCGTCCTCCTGCCTGTCAGTGTCCACTATCCGTCCACCTGCCTGGCAGTGTCCACTGTCCGTCCTCCTGCCTGTCATTGTCCACAGTCCGTCCTCCTTCCTTTCAGTGTCCACTGTCCGTCCTCCTGCCTGTCCTCCTGCCTGCCAGTGTCCACTATCTGTCCTCCTGCCTGTCAGTGTTCACTGTCTGTCATCCTGCCTGTCAATGTCCACTATATGTCCTCCTGCCTGTCAGTGCCCACTGGCAGTCCTCCCGCCTGTCAGTGTTCACTGTCCGTCCTCCTTCCTTTCAGTGTCCACTGTCCGTCCTCCTGCCTGTCAGTGTCCATTATCCGTCCACCTGTCTGCAAGTGTTTACTGTCCGCCCTCATGCCTTTCCTCCTGCTTGGCAGTTTCCACTGTCCGTCCTCCTGCCTGTCAGTGTCCACCGTCCGTCCTCCTGCCTGTCAGTGTCCACTATCTGTCCTCCTGCCTGTCAGTGTTCACTGTCTGTCATCCTGCCTGTCAATGTCCACTATATGTCCTCCTGCCTGGCAGTGTCCACTGGCAGTCCTCCCGCCTGTCAGTGTTCACTGTCCGTCCTCCTGCCTGTCAGTGTCCACTGTCCGCCCTCCTGCCTGTCAGTGTCCAATGTCCCTCCTCCTGCCTGTCAGTGTCCACTGTCCGTCCTCCTGCCTGTCAGTGTCCACTGTCCGTCCTCCTGCCTGTCAGTGTCCACTGTCCGTCCTCCTGCCTGTCAGTGTGCACTGTCCGTCCTCCTGCCTGTCAGTGTCCACTGTCCGTCCTCCTGCCTGTCCTCCTGTCTCTCATCCTGCCTGTCCACCCGCCTACCTACCATCCGCCTGGCCGCCTACCTGCGAACATTATCCAGTGGATTTCTGTTATAGCGTATATAGGTGGAGAACATGCCATTTTGAAGAGAGCCGATTTCATAGGCAATCAGCTTTATTTCTCAGTTCAGTTCGGTTTTCGATTTGCATTATTCGATACATATTTCAGATTGTTGACAATGACTTGTCCCTCTATGCACCGCAGGCGCACGTAGTTCAGTACGCTGACGACATTAAAATTTTGTTTTCAGGCAAAAATGATCCCTCTCACATCTCATTGCTACCATGGAACAGGCTTTATCGTCTCTCGACACCTGTTCCCCGGTTCCATGACACCCGTTCTCAAAGTAAATACCGGGAAAACAGAGCTAATTGTCTGGTTTCCGTCAACATTTTCGTGGCATGATCCGGACCACTATTCGGTTCCGCGAGGGCATAGTGCGTGAGAGCCCCACGGTGAGGAATATTGGAGGACTGTTCGACATTAACCTCTCATGGGAATCGCACGTCAAACAATATAATGGCATCCTCATCGGCCTGTCTCATATGCGTCATCAGATCCCCTCGTCATTTCTACCTGTTATAGTCGACGCCCTGGACCTGTCGCACGCCAGATATTGCTTACCGGTTTTTGGTAACGGATCAGAAAATAAACATGCAGCTCCTCCAAAATATAATCAATTTTGGCTTGCACGCTGGATCCAAATTTAACTAATGTCGCTTCAATTTGCCTATCTCAATTTGAAACTCATAAAGGCGAGTCTATCTTTGCAAAGGATTCAGCGTGGCCATCAGCCATTGTGGGGTGTCCATATTGGAATTCGGCTCGGCCAAGACTGATCGCGTCATACGGCCCTGTCTGGCTGGTACCGTCACGTGCGGAAGGGCCCCCCCCCCTCACTGACCGCCCGCGCCAGACCTCTCTTTACGGTGGTCCTGTGACCGGAGACCGGGTTAAAGGAGCTGGGCCGGGGCACCAACGCTGACCGGGAGTTCGGTGGGCAGGCACAAAATTAGGCCCCCCGGCTTCCGACCCTGCGGAGGGTCCCACAGTTTCGACATCGTCTGGCGTTGCTGCGCAGAAGGCTGGTGGTCTGGTGGCGGGTCAGGACCAGGTCAGACCGTAAGTCAGGGTGGCGTTTGTCGTCACCCCTAAAGCAGGATTCACACCGGATGCGTTTTGATGCATGCACATGCATCTGCGTCCGTTTAACTGCATCCGGTGTGAATCCATCCTTACACTTCGTCAGTGGCGGCCGCAAAGTTGGTACGTGGTGCGCCGCTCCTTCAGCTCATGGTTCGGAAGGGTTTGGACGGGCCTGGCCGCCAGACGCCGCTGCTTCAGCTCATGGTTCGGACGGGTTTGGACGGGCCTGTCCGCCAGACGCCGCAGCTTCAGCTCATGGTTCGGACGGGTTTGGACGGACCTGTCCGCCAGACGCCGCTCCTTCAGGTCATGGTTCGGACGTGTTTGGACGGACCTGTCCGCCAGTCTGGCATCGGACATACGATGAGGGGACACATCTGGAACGTGGTTTATATAGCCAGGAGGCACGGCTGGGATAGGACACACCGCCGGACCATTGGGGATGTTCCAGCGCCCTCACCCGGATTAGGTTGAGGCCTTATTTTCTCCACCGGCCGTTCCCGCGCCTCAACTAAAATCGGTTGAGCCTCCACCAACCTCAACCGGATGAACACAATCTCAACCGCTCGTCGAGCGGATGATATCGGGCGAAGTCGGATTACGGCAGCTATATGGCGCACCAGTGACAAACTTTTGAATAAAAAAATCGGCGCCATTCGCGGAAAGAATTGTGGACAGCTTTTGCATAAATTCCATTGTTGTGTATATCTATGTTTAACGCACGGTGGATGCAAATACCTCAACAAATTTCTGACACGCACAGTAAAACGCAAAACTGCGAAGAATAAAATAATGTCTGTATTAAGGCAGCCGCACACTGCGTTATTCGGCGCGTGATATCGCGGAATAAAGCTGGTCCGGACGAGATTTTTCTGTGCTAAACACCGCGGAACCGCAGAATGTCGCAGTGATATTGCTCGCCGAATCGCCCAGTGTGCGGCTCGCATTACAGCGGAGACCGTGACCGTGACCGTGAATTCGCACCCAAACAAATGATGGCCAACAGCTGATAATTCCACCAACAGCTGATAATTATCTACCGCTCGTTTACCGCGCGCCGCTCCACCGCACCTCCACCGGGCACGCCTCAACCTATTCCGGGTGAGGGCGGGTGAGGGCGCTGGAACAGCCCCATTGTCTCGGCACCCTCCTTCCGGTGCCGCTATACGCCTTCCCACTGCGTCCAGGGAGTCGGCGTGGCGGGGGGCCGGCGCGGGGCGGCGGCGGATCAGGCCGGCCCTGGTCGGGCTTCCGCCCGGCCCCCGCTCGGGAGGCGTCTGAGATAGCGGCCATGCCAGCAGAGGCCGCTTCAGTAAGACTACTGGGCGTTCCCCACTGAACAAACCAGCCGGAATGTAATTAATTTTGACGATAAGGACCATGGTGTTTGCGTCGACTTGTGTGCGGTATAGCGAAAAGAAAGGCTGGGATTCTCGTCAATCTCGTTGAAATTGACAGCCCCCTGGCTGGCCAGACGCCCACAGGGACATTTGAGCGCATTCAGTCGACTAACGGCTTGGTGCCGTTAATGGAAGTCGCCCGCTCGGCGGCGAAAACACTCTAAATACGGATGGGAAGGGAAACGAAAAGTGGGGGACGGCCGGGACCGGGGCCGTGGCTGGTTGGGTAGCGATGACAGATGTCTTGTGTCTGGTCCGTCAGATGGTGTCAACTTGCTAGACTGGACACACCAGAGTATGTGAATATCAGCCGGTGCAGGGCCCAAAGCCTTCATTACTTCCTCCTTTCTTGAGCCTGCTGTCAACCAAGATTGCTGGTATGGTTATCGTTCGAATACACGTACACATGAGACAAGTTTTTCTGAAGCTTTTTAAAAATAATGCACTAGAAAGGTGGCGGAATTTCGATACCCCCCAGATGTGAACTTATATATTATATAATAGTAAATAGTAATAGTCCGACCAACTTAACCAATACAGCCAGGGAAGAAAGTTGCGATAAAACAATTCATACCAAATGCTGTCGTATTGACGCCTGACCGGGTTTTGAACGAAGAAGTATGTCGGGTGATAATATTAAAAGTAGTAATAGTGATAACGGGTGATGTAGTTGAATAATCATCTTGCTGCTCTGTGTTTTTAAACTGATGCGTGATCTGGCATGCGCTAAATGACGTCGGACTGCCCCTTCCTTTGAATCACCAATCTTCAGTTGTTCACCATGCCCTTGATCGTTGCTCCTTTCCGATAGGCTGACACCATGTTGATGAACAAAGTATTCATGAATTTCGTCACACCGTTTTGACTTATTACTTCAGTCAGTCACTCTCTGCGAACTAGCCGAAAAACGCATTTTGAGTAATCTGAGCACGAATGTGTAGTAGAAGGCTCAGCAAAACATTGCTTCAATGCTTTATAAAACGTCACTTTGATCTTGTTGCATATTTAATAAAATGAGTTGCTTCTATTTTATTTAGTTATGGCTTATAGCATGAGCCGAAATTCACTCGATTATGCTTGTCATTTGTCAACATAAATGTATTATTTTCCAAAGCGACTTCCTTCGGTACTGCATCCTTCGCACACGTCTGAATGACATCTCTTCCCTCCCGAACGAAAGTTAGTTCGACAGGATACAGTTCGAGTGGCCCTGGACAGCATGCACTATGAGAACGCCACCCGTGTCAGCCAGGTGGCCAGTTGGCTCCATCAGCTGGATGACCGGGGGTACGGAAGGACAGTGCCCCGCATCTACATCTACATCTACTGCCGGCCGCCAAGAACAGTTCATTAGAGAGGTCCAGTCTGGCTTCAGATGGTTCTTGGGGACTTAGTAACATGGGAGGGGGCTCTCCGGCAGACCCTTAGTATAGTATAATGACTAGCAGATGTTCTGACCGACCAAGTCAGATCTCTGGGGGTGATGAGCAAAGAGAGCTGGTAAGCTTACCACCGAATACGGTATGGTGCTAACTGCACCAACTGCGCCAACAAACTGCCAACTGTTAAACAGTCCAATACGAATCACACCCTGCACCGCTTTGATGCGGACGTTTTCAGGAAGGCCAGTGTTGGAGAGTGACCGTCGGCCCTGTCCAGGGTGTCCGGTGCTCGCCCAAGATCAGAATATTGGCCAGTGTTAGAGAGTAACCGTCGGCCCTGTCCAGGGTGCCCCAGACCGGAATACTGCCCAGTATTGGAGAGTGACCGACGGCAATGTCCAGGGTGTCCGGTGCTCGCCCCAGACCGGAATATTGGCCAGTGTTGGAGACTGACCGTCGGCCCTGTCCAGGGTGTCCGGTGCTCGCCCCAGACCGGAATATTGGCCAGTGTTGGAGAGTGACCGTCGGCCCTGTCCAGGGTGTCCGGTGCTCGCCCCAGACCGGAATATTGGCCAGTGTTGGAGAGTGACCGTCGGCCCTGTCCAGGGTGTCCGGTGCTCGCCCCAGACCGGAATATTGGCCAGTGTTGGAGAGTGACCGTCGGCCCTCTCCTTGTCAACAGCTTGTCAACAATTGTCAAACTGTCGGACAGCTGACGGAAAGACAGGAAAAGATGGCCGCAATAGTATCCGTCTCCTGAGGCCATTCTTATCAATAATTTTCGGTTAGCACAAACTGAGATAATGCAACTTTGTCGGTTTTTGCTTGAACAATTATTTGCATTGTGCATAATAGCGCAATTGACATGCAAATTTTGTCTCTTTTATGATATATTTATGAATGACATTTATTAAAAATTTGATTTGAGAACAAACTAACCCGATGCAAATTTGTGGTCCCTTGCTTGACCAATTTTTATTTGCACTACGCATGATAGTGCAATTGACATGTATTCTTCTGACACTCTTCTATGACATATTGTTATCAGCAGCCGTTGATAAGCCTGTAATTCATAGGAATAATCCATTGGATCGACTTAGCCGTTTTTTTACATAATCTTTTCCGTTAAGATTCAAAGACATGAGACATTTTATTCCATTAAAATAGCTAGTCACCATCTCGGAACTTCTTCGTGGTTAAGATGCACATTGTGAGTTACAGTTACCAGCAGAGCTCTTTGCCTGGTGCTACACACATACTGTCAGATGAAGTCCCCAGCGGAACCTTTACATGGTGTTAGATACTGGCCGCCAGATGAGGTCTCCACAAAAGGACTACAACGGCGATCAGTTTACAAAATAGGGACCAACCAGGGGCGGATCCAAAAAATTTTCAAGGGGGAGGGTTCATAAATTGCAGTGAAGCCCCTACCGATGCTAAAATCTGAAAACTCAACGGATTTGGTCCAACATATTTTGAGGGTGCCCCTATTTCAGCATTTTGTTTTAATTGACAAAACGTTGCCTATAGGTATTTGCAATATCGGTCGTACCCTTTTTATCATTTAAAGTGCCGCGGATGGTGGTAAAATATGTAATTTGTACAGTCCATGGTGTCTCCAGACGGCGGATACAGAATTGACCAAGAAGGTAGGCGAGGTTCGATACCAGGAAGGGGGGGGAGGAGGAGGGTGGTAGAGCTGTTTTTTACAAGCATTAAATCTGATGCATGTGATAGCAGTGTATTGTATTGCTTTGTGTCTCGTGCGGACTTTCAAAATGTTCTTCAATGCAAAATAGGTAGCAGTTTGCGAAGGGAAGTGCTTGAAGAAAATTTCCCAAAAAGGCTGCCCTTAAACTTACCCACGCCGTGCCGGGGGGTAGACTCCCTCCCCTAAGGTTTTGGAAGATAGTGGAAGAACAGCGGCGCGCAGCACCGCCGTTTTTCTCACAGCTGTTCGGGTATCAATTGCCCACATAATGCAAAAAAAAATCATCGGGTCATCTCAGATCATGTCAGCAGGCCAGGTCACGTGACCCAACCTCCAAAAAAAACTTGTGGTCGTACCACAGTCACAGTTTTTGGATGATCGGTTTTACACTTACAGGATTTCATCAGGCCATATATATCTACAATTATTTAATCTTGGATTTTGTATATCCCTGACCTAAGGTCGGGTCAATTTCGTGACCTCCCCATTATAAGCCAATGGGGAAATATTCAAATGCTTCCTATTCCAAGGATACGCAAGATATCAGTATAATTCCTTCTGGATCATGTTATTATAGGCCATTTCTGATGACCTAGGTGTCATTTTTGTTCAGTGACCCTACAGGGTCAACTGAGGTCATCCGAGGTCACCAACAGTTGCATTTCAATATTTCGACATAATGACGATAGAAAAGGGAAACCGACACCAATGTGTTTGTCTCGTCGAGGGACGTCGTTCCATATGTATTATGACCTACTTGGATCACCACTTGACCTTTACCTGAGGTAAAATGCTTAAGTTGACCTAACCTGGTCAACCTTAATATGCTTTTAATGAGCTTTTGAACGCATTTTCACTATAATCCGATGGATAAATATTTTGTTTTATGATTATGATTTCAGTGATCTATGAGGTCATTAACTGCCCAGACCAAACAATCGATATATTGTCAGATAGCTAATGCAACGACCAACATTTTAACTCTAATCAAATCATTTTATACTCATAACTTTGGTAATGATGACGGACAGAGCAAACTCGCTACTGTTGGACGTGGTCGATCTTAGGTCATTCACTTGACTTGGATGGTCACCCGTTTATCTGAAACCTAAACATCGCATGCTGTTTGATTCCTCTCATGACAGGCAACATGTTGGTTCTTACCGCATTGCTCTATGTTGCTTAGCTTGGAAGTTAACAGGGCGTCTTTTTAGGACCCCGTAGGGCGAAGATGAGAAAAGGGTTAAAAGGGTTAATCACAAAATTATAAACACTTCAGTGCCGTTGCTTACCAGTTTCAAATACGTTTCATGGATTTCCAGCCATGAACCACATTATACAAAACCCCAAATGGTGGGCCGTATGGGTTCGTTCGCGACAAAACAAAACGATAGTCAACAAACATTGTTACATCGAGGATTTATCAGGACGTTCGTATGTAATATGCGCCGGGAAACAGCGCCTTTTTTGTCTCTTAATTTTGCACCATTTCGCATAAAATAGGTAGGTTTTCAGCAATTTGATGGGGGCATCAGGACATTGGTGCCCCGCCTCCCCCATCCTCCTGGATTCAAGGAGGCACGGTGCCCGGTGCCCCCCCCCTCCCCCTGTTCCACCGTCAATGGAAGCGGATCTCGACTCTCGAAGGCCCTCAGCTCCACTCGAGTCCGATAAGTTGTTGCCTCTGGTATAAAGGCACGTTGGTGCCCAGTCATAGCCCAAGGGACGGGAGGCATGAAGGGCCCTGGATCTTCTAGATAAACGATACCCTTGTGAACCGTCTGGGAATAGCGGCGCACCGTACCAATGTGTTCTAACTCGTCCAAAAATGAGGAGATAATTCGGTTTTCGACCATTTTGTATGGTTATATCTGGATTATAAAATGTCCAGTGCGTCTAAGAAGCCCTGAGAAACCATTTTATCCGTAACCATATTCGTTTTCAGAGCGTCACGATCAGTCGTAGTGTGAGCGGTCGCTGCGCTACGCACCAAACAGCATTTGTGAGGCCAATGTTTGAAGTCGTCTGAAATGCCCATCTCTAACTATATATGGTAGAACAAAGTAGCAATGGAAAGTGCAGGAGCTTAGCAATGCACTAGACGTGTTAATTGTTCCCTAAATATAACCACAAGTATGATATTAACAAAGAAAGAAGACACTGTTATTGCAGAGTTTTTGCAAGAACACACTTGTCAACACCCCTCACGCGGCACGCTCAGTGGTAGTCACACACGTGAGTCGGCACTGGTCTCAAAAGGGGTAGGTTGGATGGGGCTACTCAGCAAAGAAGCCCGCTTGTCAATCGGACGTGAGGTTGCAGAGATATTTGCTTCTCAAAAACGTTGCCACGGGCCGGGTCGGCCGGGCCGCTCATATTCAATTTTGCCATACTCTACGAAAGGACGAGCGAGCGCTGGTAATAAGAGTGCGTACCCACGGCGAGGCGCAGCCAGGGACCGGGCGGGAGGGCGGCAGGCTCCGCCCAGCACTGCTCTGATTGGCGCGCGCGCCAACTGATTGGCGCGCCCCGGCCCATCAGTCCCGGCCCGGATGGCGGGTACAACTCGCGCGGTGTTCGAAACCGCGCGCCAGTACGTGACCCGGTCAGTTGTGTCCTGACTGGGTCGAGGTCTAGTCTTCCCCTGAACGAGCGCGAGAGTCCTTCAAGAAGGTCCTTCAAGTGAGACCACCCGGAGAAGTGGAAGAAGTGCTGTGCAAGTTGTGAAGGGAGAGCGCCGGGGACTTCACGATGGCTGGTGAGGAATCCAGGCGACCTCCGTCTCTCGCGGAGGACCGGGAGGGTGCAGACCGGCCCCGACCTGAGTCGGCCGGCCCAGCCGAGCCGCGCCAGGAGGAGGCCGAAATCGCGGTAGCAGGCCCCGCTGAAGACACACGGCGCATGGGAGAGGACCAGGAGCTGGTGGTGGTGGATGACGAGCCTCAGCGTCCGGCATCGCCTCGGCCCGGCCCGGCAGGAGTGGCACAGAGACGGAAGGTAAGGACGAGATCGGCGTGAGGCAACCGAGGTGCTTATTTGCAATCAACGATGTACAAAAGATGACTTAAACAACCGACAGTCAAAACGCTGGATTTTATCATGAACTATATGCTGAAATCGGTTAACTTATTAAAAACTCGAACAGAAACATTAATAAAACGGGCGCAATCGCGTCTTTTCGCGGTTATTGTCCATACCATTGCATCCGGCCATGTCTGCTGGATGCATGCCATGTTTTCCGCAATGTGTTCACTGAATGTTTCTGTTTGTTTCCAGAGGAGGTGCGCTGTATGCCGCGACATCTCCAAGGGCTATCACTTCGGAGCGTCCACCTGTGAAGGATGCAAGGTAATTCTAACAGCTCTTCTCCATTTTTCAACAGTCTGATCTCAGAAACAGGGTTGTGATCGACTCATATTTTTTTAGACTGACTCGACACTGAATAATTATCGAAGGGACTTTGACTCAACTCTGACTGAGGCGGGTGGGATTTTTTATTAGTTGACTCAACTTTGACTCAAGCGGGGGACATTTTTTTAGTCGACTCAACTTCGACTCATTGGCTTTTACCCCCGACTCCGCTCCGACTCATGGAGGTGGCGAAAGTTTCTTGAGTCGACTCATTTTTACTCGTGTTCGACTGACTTCACTACTTCGATTCCAGTGTATTTTTTACTTGCAAAAACTCATAGGAATATTATACATAAATACATTGTTTTTATTTCCACTGGATCAAGCACATGATTTTTGCATTATCATAAATATATACATCATCCAGCTGCATTGTAAGATATATTCAAATATTTACGTTCCCAGTAGCAATGATACCACTGTAGTTAATTGCTCTCTGGCGGATCCAGCAGTCTTTTTTTTTTGGGGGGGGGGGTCAAATCGGTGAGAGGAACTGGCGGATGCAGCCTCTCTCCGTGGGGGGGGGGGCATCTTTTTGTTGCAAAAGGGTGTCCCATTTTTTCGAATTTGGGCCGATCACCTTAGTTTGGTATTCGAGCTTACGAAATTCACATTTCAAATTCACAACCAAAAATTGTGGATTTTTTTCGGAAAAACTTCTTTTTTTGGGGGGTCAAAAACCAAGATTACGGAAATTTGAGATAGCAATTTTGAGGAGAATGTTTTTTTTCTTCTTTCTTTTGAAGTTTTTGTATTTCCAATTTGCTTCACAACTCTATTTTCTACGATTTTTCAAACATTTATCGTTTTTCACTAAAAAATGGCATGACATGACGGCATTAAAACATCATTATCTACCAAAAAACTACATCAATTTAATTGAAAGTTGGTGAGAAGACGTAGACGTGATGCAGGTTAATGTACTAAAAGTTTACGCTGATATATATCATGGTTTTTAGGTTATTGAGAAAAACCGGGAGGGGGCTGATACTTCTGGTATGGTTTGAGCTAGAAGTACCTATCTCACCTAGGTACTTAGGTCTATAGTTTGTTTTATTGTAATTACACAATTGCCATTGGAACCTGCGTGAGAATCACATGTGAATTTGGTACACACCGTTGTTACGCGTGCCGAAAAGTTATTTGGTTTGGTTTGTGGACCAAGCACCGTATCCTCTTGTCACCAAGGGTCTAATTGGAACTCTCACCCCGTTCCGAGGGGTATAAGGACCCGGGCAGACTTTTTCAGAGGCCCGCCGAGGGATTCAACCTCGGTCCCCGGCACACTAGGCAAGTATCTTACCACTGCGCCGAGTTGCTCCCCCGAAAATAAATTTCCACAAAAGTAACTAGTAATTTTTGACGACCATTTGAGCCGAAATAGTGTAGATTGGATCCCAAATTGACCAGAGTTCGCCACGGGCGGCGCTGGCCCTATGGCAGATAGGCCGGGCCTGGGACGGGCCTGGGACGGGCCTCAACTTTAAGGAAATCAACGGGCTCTGGACGGGCCTGGGCTGAGAATGTTGAAGTAATGCGTGCAAGCTCAGGTCAGGGCTGAACAATATTTTAACAAGCGGTTCACTTCCACAGCAACACATTGTGGCTGTGGCTGTGGCTTTTTGTTTGTTTTTGTTTAGCATTGTTGGTTCATTGTTTCACATTTATAGTATACAAGTGAACATGCTGGGATAATGATTGCAAATTTTGTGAAAATATGGATATGCTTAAAGGGAATGTTGCACCTTTGTATTAGTTATAAACTGAGATAGCCATTATCTTGGGCCCGTATTTAAATATCTAAATTACTAAGGTATTTTCCCAAAACTTAACCGTTTTTAAGCAATTTAATTTACCATTTGAAAAATGACTCCAGGCTGGTGGCAGCTGCTGATGGGCTGACAGCCATTTTTTCAGCGAATCCCACTTTGTCAGCCAGTAAGCGGCGGTCTATAGCTCTATAATGACGTCATTCACCAAAATATAAAGCTTAATTTGTATAAAGTTAAGTGACCTTTTCGAGTGAAAAAATATCACCATCGTTTTCAGCAACACTTAATTCATATTTTCTACTACATCCAGCGTATATTTGACAACTTTCAAAAAGGTGAAACATTCCCTTGAATCTGAACGGTCTGGACCAGGCCTGTGCCTCAATATTATGAATTGGATCGGACCTGTTTTGGGCCTGGGCTTAGTGTTCATGGGCCCTGGCCGGGTCGGGCTGGGGGTTGGTGGGCCCGTGACGAACTCTGGTAGCAATGAAAGGGGCGAGTAGGGGCGCGGATTCCGGGTTGCGACAACATCAGAACATTCTGGCGACTACGCTGGTATGTGTCTCGAAGCGTCACTCGCCGTCAAACTTCATATCAACATACATTTACATGTTGGGGCTTATCCTGATTTTAAAGCAGACCTCAATGTATGCAAGACTCAGGGGATTTTGCTTGGTTCGTTAAGATTTGCCATGAAATAAAATAAAATAAAAATCGAAAAAGGGGTTTTGTTAAATTTAGTCAAGGAAAGTTAACGTACAACCAGGCTGGGGGGGGGGGGGGATGGAAATACAATGATGTGCATGTATTTCGCCTGCAACGGGTGATCTGGCGCTTCCGTCCTGAAACTTTATTCGGTCGCGTTTTTCATATGCTAGCAAAGGTTAACGGGGAAAACCAATGCCAGATTCGACAAATTCAGAGATTTTCGGTTCCGGGCAGTGCAATATGAATGAAAAATGTGAACCTTCATATTGTAATCCGGCAGGCTGCATGGCGCACTGTGCACTGCCGAAATATAACAAATGTCCCGTCCTGAAGCCATTCTTATAACAAACAAAAAAATTGAGCCAGCGGCTTTATTTTTTTTTATAAGAATGGCCAGTATTTCTATTCTTAAACCCTGATTTGATGGTAAGAGCCGTTTTTTCAAATGCTCCAGTTTTTCACTGTGGATAGCTGGATTTTGACTGCTGCAAAGTCAATTTTTACTATAAATTGTCAATATTTTTTCTTGTGGGAGGAGGGGGTTTATTGGCCTGGTTTATTGGCATGGCCTGTTTTTTTTTAATCTCCAAAATTTAACCCTCGCCCTACGTGGGGGGGGGGGGGGGGAGGCTGACGGGCTCCCCCTGAGGTTTTTCTTGAATAACTTTTTATACATGCAGTGCATCTTGCTGAAATTTTGGTAGCTGAGTTTACAACAATTATACGTAGGCTGTAAAAATGTAATTGAAATTGGTCAAGAAGTTTGGGAGATAATGTTTTGATGACGTCATGTTGGTACAAAAATGAGAAATATTGGACAAACCGTAGAAAACAGAGTTTGAATGCAAATTGCAAACGAAATTCACATAAGATGCAAACGGCAATCTTTAAAATGGCAATCTTTGATTTGCAAAAGTTTGAGTTTTTAACCCCTAAAATAAAAATAAAATGATTTTTTGGAAAAATCCCTACAAAATCAAAATTTTCAAAAACATAGGAAAAAACGGAATACATGTAAGAGAACTGTGAATGCGCAATACCCATACCAAGTTTCAAAGTAATATCTTCATTTTTGACTGAGTGATTGCTTCCTAAGTGTAAGAAACTGATGACGTCATTTTTTTTGATATTTTTTTTGACATTTTTGGACAAGTTACGAAGGAATAATTACTTTTTTGTATTTATGAGCCAAAACTGGTCAAGGAACATGCCTTTTTACTTACATTTATCAATTTCTAATTTTGAGGTTTTCTGAAGAGCAAAATCGCTGTTCTGGACGTGGTAAATCCGAGGTCATTCACTTGACCTGGAAGGTCACCCGTTGACCTGAAACCTAAAAATCGCACACTTTTATATTCTTCTCATGACAGGCAACATGCTGGTTCTTACCGCATTGCTCTAAGTTGCTTGGTTTGGAAGTTAGCAAGGGGGCCTGTCAGACCCCCCGTGGGGCGAAGGTGAAAAAAGCTCCCGTAGGGCGAGGGTTAACACGAGTGAATACATCATCGTCTCGACGCATGTGCAAAAGAATGGTGGACACTTACAAACTGTTTAAGATATGGGTATTTTAGTGTAACTATGACGCGCCGATTGAACGTGCCCTGTGGCTATCTTCTATGAATTGATTCTCTCTCAACAAGGAACACAAATACATGTTCCCCATCACACCTGGTAACAAAATAGGTACACACTTTACCAGTGGTACCGAAAACGTAACTGCACAGTTGTAAGACGACATGCCCCGACTTGACATCATCTGACGCGACGCGGGCGGCGCGACGCCGCTCCGGCGCGACATAGTTATATTAAAATACCCTTATCTTAAACAGTTTGAAAGTGACCGCCACTATTTTTCACATGCTTTTGAGACGAGGATGTAACCACGCTCGTGTTAAATTCTGGTGGATTTTGGGGTAGGCGAATACAGTAATAACTCGAAATTTTTACTTTGACCTAGTCAGGTCAAAAGTCATATGAAGGTCATGTGAAATCATGGAGGTACATAGCAATGGACATTCATTTTCCTAAACAATGGCGGCAACCGCAACTTCCTATATTTTATTCGCTAATATAGTGGAGAATGGGGTATAGCGAACTAGTTAAGGAATGGCGTCATATATTTGTTTTAGTGGCAACCGGAATATACTAACAAATGTGTCCGAAGGGTAGTTTCGTATTCCAGCTCTGATTTTAATTCGGATGAATGTTATCTTCGGGTGAATTTGATATTCATTCGGATAATTTTTTATAAAATTGCGTAATTCGACACCGAAGAAGCCAAAACATGTTTTGGGTGAGAACAAAAATCGTGAAGCAAAGTGAACCACTCTACCCCATTCGATTAAAACAATGTTTCTTTACAATACTTATTTATTCATTTTTCAGGTACTCGTTCAAATACTGAAATATGTGCATTCATAACACCAATATCATGTATTGCAGTAATTGACCCAGTCCAACACCTTGTAACTCCAGATAAACGGCAGCAAAACAGCTATGCTCTGCACTTAGAGCGTTTTCCAAAAGTTTATAACTCGATAACAACAGCAGCGAACCAATTAAGTCATTCGCTTTGAACATCTTTAATGCAGCCTTCCACATGCAATACAGATACATGCAATCTCGTGAATATCACGGAAAAGCGGACTACCCAGCTCCACTTTACCCCAAAATTAAAGTTTCACGTTTGGACAAGCATTTCAGACGACACGCCAAAAATGACGATTGCTTGTTAATGGCGCATTTTTTACAACTATACAATTGGGTTACCGAGGCACTGATAGGAATCCACATTTGGGCACAGACACAGCAGCAATCTCGACATTTCCATTAGATTAACATTGTAACAGAAATCGTAAATATCACATTTTTTGTCTCTGAGCGAAAACTGTCACCTCGATTGCCGAGCCTTCGATTTCGGATGTGTGTCAACATAATGCACTATTAGTGAATATAATTGCACGTAGATTGCTCCACTTATAACAACACACTGATGGATCCAGGGGGGGGGGGGGCAACCAGGCCAAGCTCCCCCTCCTCAAAGTCATGAAGGGGAGGGGGGACATGTCTTTTGGCCCCCAAAACGTTAACAATTTATTGTAAAAATTAACTTTGCAGCAATCAAAATCCAGCTATCCACAGTGAAAAACTGGATTTGTTTAGGAAAACACGGCTCTTACCATCAAATCTGGGCTTAAAAAAGCTCAACTGGACCAGAAAATAGCGGCCAGCAAGCTGCCAGTCGGAACGGAACCTCGAACAAACGATTTTGTTTGTGTTACATGTAGGAAGAAAACTTCATATAGTATCAATCTGGAATCCCATCTACACTGTATTTCGACGCCAATGGTTGTCAAAAATGACTCGTTGCTTTTGTGGAAATAACTTCTCGGGACGCGTGACAGCGGTGTGTACAAAATTCATGTGTGATTCTAACGAAGGTCCCAATGCAGTTGCTGGCACTAGGCCCAAATAATACATTTTTTGATGCGTCAATATTTTGATCCAGCCCAATATTAACAGAAATGGTATTGGGGAAGATGACCGATTTACAAACGGCAATTATGAAGCACTGAATAACAGTAACATAGAATAACAACAGAAGCATGGCTCATAATACAGTACATCCACCTAGATGCTCAATAATTATTTTGGAAATTTATGCAATATTGCAATATAATTGCATTAATTTGGGTATCCCTTGGCTCACCTGTATCAATTTTTTGACTCAAATTATGATCTCTCTATCAATATATTGATGAAGTAACAGCATGGGTGAATAATTTTGTAAAAACAAAATACTTTTCATAATAATTTCGCGTAATTACATTACAAAATTAGTTTATTTACTTATAAAATATAAAATTGAAAATTTAAAAAGGTTATCCCAAGAAAATGATAAACATATTTTCTGTAATTTGTCGCCATCTGATGGCGTCCAAGGGCGTAGGCAAGGGGGCCATGCCCCCCCCCCCCCTTTTCCCCGGAAGCCAGGCGGGCCCCTCTGGTGACTTAGCGAGGGCCCCCTGGGGCCAAAGGCCCCGGTGTTTTGGATGGTGTCAGGCTCCCGCAAAACGCCTTACGTCGCCTAAAAGAGCGTCGACGAACCTAAAAAAAATCGTAACACGAATAAATACAGCACTTGCCAGTCTTTTAAAGGCATGCATATGTAAATACGTACACAAGGTACCCAGCCAGTGTGGAGAGGGCCCTCTACCAGCTATTAACCCGCGCGGCGCTGGGGGGTAAATTTTACCCCCCCCTCCCGGGCTTTCTCAATAACTTGAAAACAATGACATATATCGAAGTGAAACTGACTGTACCTTATTGTGCATCAATTCTACATCTTCTTTTAAAATTTTATTGAAATTCGTGACAAAAATTGGGGAGATAATGACGTTTTAGTGACGTCATGTCATGTAATTTTTGGTGAAAAACGTTAAATGTTTGAAAAATCGTAGACAATAGCGTGTTAATGGAAATCGCAAAAAAGGCGTCAAAAGAAAGGAAATAACATTTTATTTAAAATTGCTCTATCTGATTTGCAAAATTTGGGGTTTTTGACTCCCAAAAATGCAAACAACTGATTTTTTTGGAAGAATTTCCACAAAGTTTTTTAAAAGATTTGCAAAAAAACGGAAGATATATTAGATAACCGAGTATGAACGATGCTCAAACCAAATTTCGAAACAATATCTTTATTTTTGACTGATTTATGACTCTCTAAGAATAAGTAACTCATGACGTCATTTTTTTTTAATCGCATTTTTTTGGCTTTTACTGACCAGATACAGACAAATAGATGCCACCACTGTATTTGTAAGACAACACTAGTCTAGAAACTTGCAATGTTTATTTACATTAATCAATTACAATTTTTGACCTTATTGTGACCTGACCTTGACCTGAGAGCCATTATATGGTGTCAGGCTGTAAAAATGGCTGCTTCTATCGAATTATACGTGTAAAATAACCCATACAACATGTGTCGCATGGCTTTTGTAGACCTGTGACCTTTTGTGACCTGACCTTGACCTTGACCTTTGCTTACAATTTCATTTTTGCTTATGCGGGAGATGCATTATACATCTGGGAGCACTTTGTGAGATAATAGTTGCAATACAAGGCTTTGGATGGAAAGTATAGCCCAAAAACCCAAATACTTAAATTTTGACACTTGACCTGACCGTGATCTGACATATGACTTTGTTAATAATTTCGGGTATGCATTATATTTTTCTCACCGAGAGATTTCGAACGCCGCCTTGCGTGTTTCGCTGCGGTTATTGGTTCGGAAGATACGAGGGGGGTAAAATTTACCCCCCAGCACCGGAAGTTCGGATGGAGACCCCAGCGCCGCGCAGGTTAAAGGGCCCTGCCGATCTGCAGATGGCCCCCTGCCGGCATTTAGAGGGCCCTGTCGGTTTAGAGGGTCCTCTAACGGCCTGTATAGGGCCCTGCTGATCTGTTGAGGGTCCCTGTTGATATGGAGAGGTCCCTCTGCCGGCCCTTAGAGGGCCTTGGCGGCCTTTATAGGGCCCTGCCGATCTGTAGATCACCTTGCTAATCTGCAGAGGTCATCTGCCAGCATTTAGAGGGCCCTGCTAGCCTGTAGAGGGCCATCTTCCAGCCTTGAGGTCTTGTAGATCTGCAGAGTGTCCCCGTCAATCTGCATAGGGCCCTCTGCTGGTCGTTAGAGGGCCCTGCCGATCTGTAGAGGGCCCTCTGCCGGCCTTTAGAGGACCCTTCCAGCATTTGGTGGGCCCTGCACACCTGTAGAGGGCCCTCTTTCAGTCATTAGGGTAGATTGCCCTGCAAATCTGCAGAGGGTACTCTGCCGGCCTTTAGAGGGCTCTGTTGATCTGTAGATTGCCCTGCCAATCTGCAGAGGGTACTCTGCCGGCATTTAGGGGCCCTATCGATCTCTGCCGATTGTACCAGCAATCTGTAGAGGGCCCTCTGCTGGCCTTTGGAGGGCCCTGCCGATATGTAGAGGGCCCTCTTTTGGCCTTTAGAGGGCCATGCCGATCTGTAGATGGCCATCTGCCGGCCTTTAGAAGCCCATGCCGATCTGTAGAGGGCCTCTGATATCTTTTAGAGGGTCCTGTGGTGGTAGGGGTGGTCTGCCGGTCGAGCGCAGGTGAGGCTCTCGAAGGAAGACCAGTCAAAGTTCTCATTGTTTTTCAGTGTATGCTAGTAACGTCTGTGGGGAGTACAAAGCTTTGAAAATGTACGAGTATTAACCCAGCATTGGCTGGAGTTTTAGGCGAACGCCATTGGTTGGGTGGGTGGGGGGGGGCGTTTTTCGACCCTTCCCCCTGGTTATCTTCCGAACCAATAACCGCAGCGTCGACCTGCAGAGGTGGTCAAAGATCTTGTCTGGACACACATCCGGACAAACACGTTGGCCCGTACTTCTCTGAGTGACCCCCCAGTGGAAATCTTCGAATTCTGAAAAACATGTAAACATGTTTCTCATCCTTCTACGATTTTGAATTAGAAGCGCATTGACGAGACAAACACGATGGCGTAAAAAAAATAGTGGCTTACCTTCATTAGGTAAAAAGTTATTTGCGTAAAATCGTTTTGACAGACAGTTTTTTGACATTTGACGACCTCTGGAGACTACAATATTGACCTGAGCTCACATTTGATGACTGGAATGGCGATTGCATATTTCAAGAGCTTTCGATTGGTTTTCCGTTTGTTCCTAACTATCATAGTTCCCGAAATATTTAGGGGTTTCTGGAGCTAAGTCTTAAAACAGGAAAATCTGACCTTTGATGACCTCTGGTGACCTCCATATTGACCTAACCTAAAAACAAAGACAGACATACTCTTATAGAGCTTGTCTCGAGCTATCTAATGCCGTTTTCCGCTTGTCGCTACGTTGCGTGGTTTTCAAGATCTTAGGGGGGTGCGGAATCCGCCCCCCTTCCAGGGCGTGTAATTATCAGAGGCCCTCCAGGGCGCGTGTTAAGATATGACACTATCGTGTTGTAGAAACCCCTCGTATCACAATGTGGTGTGTGTTTTTTTCAGGAAAATTTCCAAGGAAACGATATCCAAAGCTTTCTATAACTCATGATATAAGGAGCAGATCATTTCGTTATTTTGTAGAGATTTTGTAACTTCGTCGCAGATGTGCACAATCGGCATGTACGTACTGTGTTGTTTCCTCAATACGAATTGAAGAACATTCATGATATTATTTTGACCCGCACCCCGCTGAAGGTGGCAGAATCTGCCCCCTGATTTTCCCCATAACTTGAAAACCATATGATGATGGTGATATGATGATGCTAGTTTTAATCACGTCATGTCATGCCATTTTTGGTTGAAAAACAATCAATATTTGACATTGTAGACAATCGAGATTTGAAGCAAATTGCAAAACAAAATGCGGGAAAAACGGAAATGAAATTATATTGAAAATAGCTATCGCGGATTTTCGAAATTTTAAGTTTTTGACTCCCAAAAATAAAAAAAATAAAATTCGTTGTCGAAAGTTATTTTTGACGTTGTTTTACAACATACAACATACTGTACTGTTTTAATTACGTGGGTCCCTCCTTGGCTACGAGGGCCCCTCTGATTCCATTTGCCCCCCCCCTGGGAGAAATCCTGCCTACGACCCTGATGGCGTCTCAATCTTTCCCGAAACAAACCAAAGCAACTTACGTAAACAGTTTGAGTTGTGACCGATGTGGATGGAGTAAACAGTTGTGCATCAGATGGTGTGATTATTTTTGGAGACTGGCCATTTTCCATGAGGACTAGGTGTTTTTAGTGAAATGTTGTTAATAATTGTCAATTTTTGTTATTTTTAAGTACAGTCAGTACCTGTGACAAGCTCCGCCCACTTCGCAGAACAAAATTGATGCGTCAATACATTGATTTTTGGGACTTAGTGCCAGCAACTGAATGGCAATTGTGCAATCAAATTAAAACAAACTATAGGTAGGTACTATGTTGAGATAGGTACTTCTAGCTCAAACCTTATCAGAAGTATCTGCCCCTTCCCGGATTTTATCAATAACCAGAAAACTATGATAGATATCAACGTGAAACTTTCAGTACCTTGTCCTGCATCAAGTATATGTCTGCTCATTAACTTTCAATTACATTGATGTAGTGTTTTGGAAGATAATGACGTTTTAATTACGTCATGTCATGCCATTTTTGATGGAAAGCGATAAATGTTGGGAAAATCGTAGAAAGTAGATTTCACGTAAATTGCAAATAAAACACGTCAAATGAATGTAAATAACATTTTCGTCAAAATGATTATCTTGGATTTGCGAAATTTTGGGTTTTTGAACCCATTTTTTTTTTAAAACTGACAAAAACAAAACTGATTTTTTGTGAATTTGAAAAGTGCATTTCTTAAGCTAGAATACCAAAATAAGGTGACCGGCCCAAATCCGCGGAGAAAAAAAATAACTGTACTTTTTGCCACAAAAAGTTGCCCCCTCCCAAACTGACAGCTTGATCCGCCAGTGTAAAAACAGCAGAGTGGGTGGTTTGCTTTGCCCCGGTGGTCCACTATACCCCACTTTCCACTACGCACTTTTGGATGATACAATGTCGACAAAAACGTGCGACCTAAGATAACTCTGACCTCAGAGGTCGAATGGAGCTAAAAGTTTGTGCATGATGATCGTTCATTGGGTACTACACGTGCCCCAAATTTCATCGCAAATGAAAGGGGTCGGGTTCAAAACTGCCCATTATTGTGCGATCTGACGTGGAATGAGCCTCAAGCGAGGGTCAGTCAAATTTGACTCACAGACTCTTGAGTCGAGATCAACTATCGTTCTATTCTATCGTTCTGTCTCGATGTTTGTATCACAGTACGTTATAGAAATTGTACGTTATATCTCTACGCGTTATAGAAATTGTAATAGACGACGCGTTTCTCTCATTTCAGTCCTTCTTTCTAAGAGCCAACCGTGGGCCAGGGGAGCCAGAGTGTGCAAAGGGCGGCAACTGCGACATACGCTTGGCGAAACGACGGTCGTGCCAGGGGTGCCGCTACCAGCGGTGTCTAAGGGTAAGAACAACGTGGTCAGTGACAGCGTTTCCTCATGTCTTCTTTAGGTGTACACATGAATTGTGAGTAGCTCAATGAATCCTGAATTGGATCAATGCAAATCATTTGATTGTGTTCAATGGAGGTTAGTTTTGTTGCGGCGCCATGAATCCCCACTCATCATCAATAACCAGCGAGCTACTGGGGTATATTTCATAACGCGACTTCCGGGGGGGGGGGGGGGGGGTGGAGGGGGGGTGGAGGGGGTTATTTTTTGCCTCCCTCGATCTCCGGAACTACTGGACCGAATGTAAAAATTCAAACGGCATTTGATATCCCTGGAAAATATATCGAGGGAAACATAATGTTGTTGTTGACCTCGGGGTAACCGATGACGTCACAGGTCAGATCAAGTACAAAATGGTGGACCGTGTCGGAAGGCCTCAATGGATGGAATTGTCGCGCAAAATTGCACTATTAAACGCATAAGCTGTCGATAAATCGGTATGATTCGTGTGTCTGACACTTCTAAGTACCTTTCTAAGCTGTTTATGACCTTTGGTCAGGTCAAGGTCAACCGAGGTTACGAGGTCAAACTGCAGATTACGGTCAATAGGCGTTGTAGCACATGTTTATAGGTTTGTTTTCGTCTAGAACGCGAAAAATGACCTTAGAAGATTGTTTGTTCCATATAAATAGAAGTAAAAAGAAAAACGATTTTTTTATGCTTAGTAATGCTGTGAGCGGTGGTCGATTTTTGTCATTTAAAGGTCATAAGTCAGTCATTTTTGAAGATATCAACTTGAAACTCTGTAAATATATTCACCGCACACGTCTCGATAATTTTTTTCTGGCTTTTGGATAATTCTGATTTTTTCTTGAAAATTATGCAAAAACAAAAAAAAGATGTATTTGGATTTCTCAAAATTTTGAATTAAAAAAATCAAAAATCCGACAAATCAATTGCATAGCCCGGTTTATTGTCAGTAATTTGATGTAAGCCAATTTAGTTTATACCAAACATCGTATCTTTGACAGCGTTTTCAGAAAACCATTATTTTGCAACAAAAACCGAAGAACATGACGTCACTCTGACGTAATTCCTGGTTGACCTATCATGACCTCATATTTTTCCTTATGCCAACATGTGTGGAGTTGGTGTCAGAGAAGGTGCTGCAAGTTTGGTGACGATACCGGTGTTCGTTTAGGAGTTATTGCAAAATAACTGGAGAGGGGGTGGGCAAAAAATAGCGCCCCCCCAGAAAGTCGCGGGTTAATAAAGGTTAGCATTAATATGCTTAGATATGCCACTTTATTCAAGAATGTTGAATTGAGGATGTCACAATGTCACATTTGACCCCACTTTGACTAACTGACTATCCTTTTTCTTATAAACAGACGGCCACGGGCCAGGCCCCTGTCCCTGTGCCCCAACCCCCCTCTTGCGTCCCACGCCTTCTCGCCCGTCCGCCCCCCCCCCCGGTCTCACACTGATCGCCTGACTGATTATTTCCAGGTGAACATGTCCCGGGAGAACTCCCGGTTCGGGCGACACCCAGCCTCTTTCCGCTTCAACAATGCCGGGCAGGACTCAGCATCGGAGTCTGAGGGGGAGGAGGAGCAGCCGCTGCAGCAACGTCAGCAGCCGCGGCAGCAGCAACAGCGTCAGCAGCAGCAGCAACCGCAGCAACCGCAGCAGCAGCAGAGGCAGCAGCAGCAGCAGCAGCAGCAGCAGCAGCAGCAGCAGCAGCAGCAGCAGAGGCAGCAGCAGCAGCAGCAGCAGCTGATGAGGGAGGAAGAGGGAAGATCACAGGTGCCTGCAGCTGCGCGGTTTATAGCAGGCATGCATCCACAGGTAAGATCAATACAACTGATCTAATGAAACTGAATAATAATAGATATATTATTAAGATATAATAGATAAAACTGAATGTAAATGTTTCCTCCAGATATTCCCTTTCCTAGAACCTAATTTCAGAGCAATTGGCTTGAATTCTGTTTTTGTTTGCAGTTGCTGCCTGGCGGCTTCAGGCCATTCGAAACGCTGAACGAGACAGAGCAGCGAAAGCTCTGTGAGCTGCATGAGCTGGTGCTCCTGCAAATAAACCAGGATCGGCAGCAGCTCCAGGCGCGGATGCAGCTTCTGCGCCAGCTGCTCGTGTATATGTACCCGGCGCCGCAGCCGCAGGAGGCCGCCATTCTCTGGATGGCCCCGTCGACGCTGCATCGCCAGGTGGACCCGCTCGAGTGGGCCGCCTCTGGCGCTCGGCTGCGCCAGGGGGCGGGCCCAGCCATGGTAGGCGAAGCGGAGCAGGAGCAGGAGTCGGTGGCCGGGCCGGCAGCTGGGCCGCAGAGGCGGGAGGTCTCCTGCCGTCGCTGCTGGAGACGAATTGAGGACTGCAATTGTGATAGGCCTCTGATTTCTAGTCTCTGATCATCGCTGGATTTGATTTAATTTAATTTGATTTTATTTGATTTGGCAATTTATTATATCTATTGGAAAACAGGATTTTACAAATAGTCAACAATCCATGTGTTCGCTCATTTAACCCTCGCCCTACGGGAGCTTTTTTCACCTTCGCCCTACGGAGGGTTTTTAGGTTGCGATTTTTATGTTTCAGGTCAACGGGTGACCTTCCAGGTCAGTGAATGACCTCGGATTTACCACGTCCCGAACAGCGATTTTGCTCATCAGAAAACCTCAAAATTAGAAATGGATAAATGTAAATAAAAAGGCATGTTCCTAGACCAGTTTTGGTTCAGAAATACAAAAAAGGTAATTATTTGTTCGTATCTTGTCCAAAAATGTAAAAAAGTTATAAAAACAATGACTTCATCAGTTTCTTACACTTAGGAAGCCATCACTCAGTTAAAAATGAAGATATTACTTTGAAATTTGATATGGGTATTGTCCATACTCAGTTCTTTCACATATATTCCGTTTTTTCTAATATCTTTGAAAATTTTGATTTTGTGTGGATTTAAAAAAAAACATTGGACATCCGAGATAGCCATTTTAAAGAGAATGTCATTTTGTATCTTTCGTGCATGGCGCGTGCAATTTGCTTTAAAACTCTGTTTTCTACGAGTTTTCCAATATTTATTATTTTTTACCAACATGACGTCATCAAAACATTATTATCTCCCAAACTACTTAACCAATTTCAATTATTTTTTTTACAGCCTACGTATAATTGTTGTAAACTACCAAAAATTTCAGCAAGATCCACCCCATGTGTCAAAATTTTCAAGAAAAATCTCAGGGGGGGGGGGGGGGCCTGTCAGGCCCCCCCGTAGGGCGAGGGTTAACCCTCGCCCTACGGGAGCTTTTTTCACCTTCGCCCTACGGGGGGGGGGGGCCTGACAGGCCTGTTAACTTCCCAACCAAGCAACTTAGAACAATGCAATAAGAACCAGCATGTTGCCTGTCATAAGAGGAATATAACAGTATGCGATTTTTAGGTTTCAGATCAACGGGTGACCTTCCAGGGCAAGTGAATGATCTCGGATTTACCACGTCCAGAACAGCGATTTTGCTCTTCAGAAAACCTCAAAATTATAAATTGATAAATGTAAATAAAAAGGCATGTTCCTAGACCAGTTTTGGCTCAAAAATACAAAAAGGTAATTATTTGTTCGTATCTTGTCCAAAAATGTCAAAAAAACGTTATTTAAGAAAATTACCTCATCAGTTTCTTACACTTAGGAAGCCATCACTCAGTTAAAAATGAAGATATTGCTTTTCAATTAGGTATGGGTATTGCCCATACTCAGTTCTCTGACATATATTCCGGTTTTTCTAATAACTTTGAAAATTTTGATTTTTTTGTGGATTTTTCCAAAGAAATGTTTTTTTTTATTTGAACCCGTCTTTGTGCTCCTTCACCAATGTTCGACTCAAAACCGTAATAGCCACTGTTTGGTGGATGATTTGTTTTTAGTACAATACAATACAATTTACTTGTGCGTATTTTAGCACCAATTGGTAATTCACTCCATTCCAAAGTATGCACATATTCCCTCACGTAATTTATTTCTTAATCACCTATTCAATACAAAGTAGAACGAAGTTTAACATTTTGCTCATATTAAGATCAAATACAAACAAAAATCACAGTATTGAGGACACATTTATATTAATGAGTTCTTCGCTTGGACAACATCTCTGATGAGCTTCAGTCAGTTTTATATTTGCAACGCCTCGATAACAATACATACGTAGCACTCATGCTCAACTGCGTAATATCAGGCAGGATAAATTGTATTGATCTTACCTGTGAAGCCTCCTAGAAACCGCGCACCTGCAGGCGCTGGCGCTCTCCTCCTCCATCAGCTGCTACCGCTGCTGCTGCTGCGGGTCCATCCCGATCAGCCGAGATGTTGTCCAAGCGAAGAACTAAGGAATATAAGTACGTTCTCAATACTGTGGATTTCCTTTTGTATTTCATCTTAATATGAGCATACGGTAAAACTTCGTTCTGTCTTTAATTGGATATGTGATTAAGAACGAAATTACGTGAAGGCATAAATGTGCATACTTTGGAATGGAATGGATGGCCAAGTGGAGCTAAAATAGGCACAATGAAATTGTAACAGTAAAACTACAGTAGAGACAAAACAAGTAATAAAACGATGGCATGCTAGCGAAATGTCTAAGTCATAATATGACAATGTAAAACGAGTCGAATCCCTCAGTGAGTAACATAAGACTGGAATCAGCTGAAGAAGTGATCACACGATCTCATAGACATTAACGCCTGGACAGATTCAGCGGCTCAACGAACCCCGAATCCAGCGACGACCCGATACACAAAATAAAAGGCCTATCAAAGTTACATTTATCAATACGTCTCCAGCAGTGACGGCAGGTGAGCTCCCGCCTCTGCGGCCCAGCTGCCGGTCCGGCCACCGGCTCCTGCTCCTCCGACTCCTCCTCATGCTCTGGCTCCTGCTGTGGAGCCTCCTCCCGCTCCGGCTCCTGCTCCGGCTCCGCTTCACCTACCATGGCTGGGCCTGCCCCCTGTCGCAGCCGAGCGCCAGAGCCGGCCGACTCGGGCATCCCGTTCACAAGCGGAGTCGACGGCACTTTCAACGGGCCCAGCTGTCGAGGCGGTGGCGGCGCGGCCAACAAGGGAATGGCGGCCTCCTTCGGCTGTGGCAACGGGTACAAGTAGACGAGCAGCTGGCGCAGCTGCTGCATCCGAGCCAGGAGCTGCTGCCTCTCCATGTGTATGTGTAGGATCAGCATGTCATAGATCTCACTCACCCTGCTCCCACCCCCGTGACTCGTTGTGCCTCGCGTACGTCTGATGCCTGAAGCCGCCAGGCAGCAACTGCAATATATATATATATATATATATATATATATATATATATATATATATATATATATATATATATATATATATATATATATATATATATATATATATATATATATATATATATATATATATATATATATATATATATATATATATATATATATATATATATATATATATATATATATTATTGTGTATGTGTATGTGTATGTGTATGTGTATGTGTATGTGTATGTGTATGTGTATGTGTATGTGTATGTGTATGTGTATGTGTATGTGTATGTGTATGTGTATGTGTATGTGTATGTGTATGTGTATGTGTATGTGTATGTGTATGTGTATGTGTATGTGTATGTGTATGTGTATGTGTATGTGTATGTGTATGTGTATGTGTATGTGTATGTGTATGTGTATGTGTATGTGTATGTGTATGTGTATGTGTATGTGTATGTGTATGTGTATGTGTATGTGTATGTGTATGTGTATGTGTATGTGTATGTGTATGTGTATGTGTATGTGTATGTGTATGTGTATGTGTATGTGTATGTGTATGTGTATGTGTATGTGTATGTGTATGTGTATGTGTATGTGTATGTGTATGTGTATGTGTATGTGTATGTGTATGTGTATGTGTATGTGTATGTGTATGTGTATGTGTATGTGTATGTGTATGTGTATGTGTATGTGTATGTGTATGTGTATGTGTATGTGTGTGTGTGTGTGTGTGTGTGTGTGTGTGTGTGTGTGTGTGTGTGTGTGTGTGTGTGTGTGTGTGTGTGTGTGTGTGTGTGTGTGTGTGTGTGTGTGTGTGTGTGTGTGTGTGTGTGTGTGTGTGTGTGTGTGTGTGTGTGTGTGTGTGTGTGTGTGTGTGTGTGTGTGTGTGTGTGTGTGTGTGTGTGTGTGTGTGTGTGTGTGTGTGTGTGTGTGTGTGTGTGTGTGTGTGTGTGTGTGTGTGTGTGTGTGTGTGTGTGTGTGTGTGTGTGTGTGTGTGTGTGTGTGTGTGTGTGTGTGTGTGTGTGTGTGTGTGTGTGTGTGTGTGTGTGTGTGTGTGTGTGTGTGTGTGTGTGTGTGTGTGTGTGTGTGTGTGTGTGTGTGTGTGTGTGTGTGTGTGTGTGTGTGTGTGTGTGTGTGTGTGTGTGTGTGTGTGTGTGTGTGTGTGTGTGTGTGTGTGTGTGTGTGTGTGTGTGTGTGTGTGTGTGTGTGTGTGTGTGTGTGTGTGTGTGTGTGTGTGTGTGTGTGTGTGTGTGTGTGTGTGTGTGTGTGTGTGTGTGTGTGTGTGTGTGTGTGTGTGTGTGTGTGTGTGTGTGTGTGTGTGTGTGTGTGTGTGTTGTGTGTGTGTGTGTGTGTGTGTGTGTGTGTGTGTGTGTGTGTGTGTGTGTGTGTGTGTGTGTGTGTGTGTGTGTGTGTGTGTGTGTGTGTGTGTGTGTGTGTGTGTGTGTGTGTGTGTGTGTGTGTGTGTGTGTGTGTGTGTGTGTGTGTGTGTGTGTGTGTGTGTGTGTGTGTGTGTGTGTGTGTGTGTGTGTGTGTGTGTGTGTGTGTATAATTCCGCACACATTTTCGTTTCCGCATTTTCCGAAAGCAGAACAACTTTTCCGCACATAAATGGTCCCTGCGGATCTGGAGGAGCCTGGGGCGAGATGGCTTGGGGAGATGGTCCTGGCCTGGTCTCACTAATAGCTTTGCGGCCCAGCAAGTTGGGCATCACTGGAGCAGCTTTCGGGTGCCGATGTCCGCGTCTTTGCGTTCGCGTCGCTTTTTTCGGAATTCGGCAGACTAGCTAGGGCCCTGGGGCTAGCAATTAGGTACCGGCAAGGAGAGACTGCCAGACACTTAATTAATGTATTTTCCCCATTTCCAAATTTGTATAAGCAATTGCGTATTGTGTCCTGCCGCAAAGCGGCGCGAAATTTGCAAGTTTTTCACTTTGGATAGCTGGCTATGTACTGCTCCAAAGGATTTTTTTTTTCCAGCTTTGTCCCACCGAAGGGCTAATTTATTCACAAAGAACAACAATACGTCAATACAAACAGCACTGCACATTGTCTCACTCACATGGTCATGCATCATACAGCCGTCTCGCTACGGCTCACAACTCATCACTCTGTAGCATCACACTCGCATCACCACTGCAGCCTACCTTGGCAATAAACTTTTCGCTTACACCTCAGTCCAGTTCATGTGCAAATGAGGCGTGTACGTGTATGTGCGTGTGCGTGTGCGTGTGCGTGCGCGTGCGCGTGTGCGTGTGCGTGTGCGTGTGCGTGTGCGTGTGCGTGTGCGTGTGCGTGTGCTTGTGCGTGTGTGCGTGTGCGTGTGCGTGTGCACTGGAGCCTCTATCCCATTGGACAGAGGCTCCATTGAGTCCATTGTGAAAGGAAAATGTTAAATTCTGAACAACTTTGCTTTGAAAGTACCTATCTTGGTAAAATAAGATGACTGCCCCTGACATGAGCTATCATTCAATGTAATATGCATGCTATGACCATGCTGTACATTTTGTACTAGGTACATATTTCAGTTCGGTTTTGTTTTCAGTTTGTTACATCCACACATTATTATCAGCAGAAATCTGAAGGTATTTTCCAGTCAAATTCGCACAGACGATTATCCAACTTACCCAGATATATAGGTAGATGCTGTATGTTGATGTAATATAAATATAAAGGATATTGTAGGTAGATAATGTATGTAATATAACTATACACCTAACTTACCTTTGCACGCAACACACATTACTGGTTTATGGTGTTTGCGCAATACGCATGCGTAAATATAGTATAGCCTTGCGTAAATGTACTGAGTATCTAGGGCCTTGGGAGTGAGGTATAGCCAAGGACATGTGTAGTAGTAATATTCATTCATGAAACTTTAAAACTACAAACGCCGCACCTGTAATAGAGAAGGTTTACAAAAAAAGCAATATGCAAAGGATTAATTTAGTGCTACCTACTGCTCTGTGACATCATACATCAAGATTGATTCATTTCATTTATGTTTTACGTATATACATATAAACGTATCATTGCATTGCATCGTATTTAGTTCCGCAATTCCTACCACGGACTGGTACTCTGATGAACAAGTAAATCCCTTGTCACCTGCACTTTCTCAAATAAATATATATTTTCTTCTTTCCTTTATGAGGCTGGCACTTATCGGCTGGAGTTGTTGCGGCGGTTGGCCGCCGGGGCCGCTGGTGGGCCGGGGTGTTGTGGCGTCGCGGGCGGGTGGTACCAGTTAAGTTTTTAACGCTAAATATATAGTTATTTAAAAATAAATCAATCAATCAATATGTGGTGGTGCTATTTGCTTGCGGCGTCGTGGCGTCCTGGCTCGCTGGCGGTCCCTGGCGGCCGGCTGCTGCGGCGGTTTCAGCGGCTAGTGCTGATGGTGCCCTTTGTGGCACCGCCGAGACTGACAGTCGGTGTTTGCTTAGGTTGGTATTCTTGTGTTTTGCTGTTCTTTTTGTTTAATTAGGTCAAGATAGCTACCTCAGATAATTCTCTGAGATATGAAGATAGGACATTTAAACCATTTTCAGATATAATATCTGATGGTCTATCTCTTACTCATACACATTTTTTTTTTTTTGTATTGAGTCAACAACCACAGGCACCGGGCCCACTTACGGTTGCAGTCATGCTGCCTCATGCAACATGAAATTAAAACATTCACAAACTACATGAGTACACATGGTACATACAATAAGAAAACACAACTATACTGCATAGTAAACACAGCAGCATAAAATAAATACATAAAAGGCGATTAAAATCGCCAGTGAAAGTAGGAACAAACGTGTAAATAAAGCGCTGATACAGGCAAAAACCTAAAATAGACAAATACATAAAGTAAATATAAACGTGTAGATATAGCGCTGGTACAGGCAAGATCTAACATAGACAAGTGCAACTTAAAGCCAATGACCGATCCCGGGACACAACTCACAGCAGCGACCTTAACTCAAGTATGGACCCTGAACATCAGCGATTCGAAAATATCAGAAAACAATGCAGATTCTACAATCCTGGTGAACTGGATAGATGTTTTTTTTTAGCAAATAAGATAACTATGCTTCATATAAATGCTCGTTCAATGGTTAACAAGGTTGATGAAATAAATATGTTCTCGTCATCAACAAATCACAAGTGGAATTTCATTTTTGTTTCTGAGACCTGGTTCACTGAAGCTATTGATGAGTTATTTTCTCTTGACTGCTATCAATTGTTCTGTGCTAGTCGCCCTGACAAATCAGGTGGTGGATCTGCAATCTATGCACTAAATGACATACATGCAACACAAATATCTTTATATAATTTTACAACTGCAGAAGCAGTTTTTCTACAAGTTAACCTAAATAGACATACAAATTGTCTAATCATTCAAATATACAGAGCACCCAGGAATAACATTGAGGTTCTCTCTGAGCTTGAGCAATGTTTGGTACAAATTACAAGACTGAATGTACTTACATACATTGTGGGTGACTTTAATGCTGATCTTTTTACTATGCCTGGCAATAGCTTCGGTGAATCATTCTTCACCCTCATGTGCTCATATGGATTTCTTCCTACAATCTCTAAAGCTACTAGGGTTTCCATAGAATCCTCAACTCTGATTGATAATATTTTCTGCAATGATATTTCAGTAGTGCAACAATTAGGTGTGATAAAAACAGATTTCTCAGACCACTTCTCAATATTCTCTTCCTTTGACATCACCCTTGATAAGAAGTCATCTGCAAATTAAGTCAAAGCATGTTTTGACTATCACTATATAGATAATCTCAATGAGTTTCTAGAAAAAGAACTAGAAGATTTTCAATCTGAAACAAATCCTGAAAGTGCTTGCAACATAATCATTACCTCTTCCAACAAAGGCATTGCAAAATTTTCACAAAAAAAGAAATATCCAGAAGGAATAATGTTATTCAACCATGGATTACACCTGGGTTACTTAACTCAATAAATAGAAGAAATTTTTTTTTTTTTAGTATAAAACTGAAAAATCCAAATGCTGAGAATAATGCAAAGTATAATACATATAGAAACTGTCTCAACTCAGCATTAAGAAATGCTAAAAATATTACTATAAGTTGGAGTTTGCAAAATATCATAATAATCCCAAACAAACTTGGAAAACACAAACCAACTTCTTTATTTTCTAATTACAGGCCAATCAGCATATTGCCATACTTATCAAAAATCTTAGAGAACTTATACATATTCAATTGTTACAACACTTCACAAAAAATAAACTGCTTTGTGAAAAACAATTCGGTTTTCGCAAAGGATATTCAACATATATGCCCATTATATTGATACAATATTTGATTACAAAGGCCTTTGAGGAGGATGAATGTGTTGTTGGCATATTCTTGGATTTAAAAAAGGCGTTTGACACTGTAGATCACAATATTCTTTGTGAAAAACTTTAAAAAATAAGGTGTCTCTGGAAAAGCATATGAGATACTCCAATCATACCTCACAGATCGCAAACAGACTGTTAACATAAGGGGTACCCAAGTATAATTTAGGAATGTGGGCATAGGTGTGCCCCAAGGATCAATCTTGGGACCTCTTTTGTTCATTATATATATTAATGATATAGTAAACATTGATGGTAGCTGTGAGTTTTTCATATATGCTGATGACACAGCCATTTTCTTTAAGCATCATGATGTGGATGTTCTTCAAATCATGATCAATATAGTATTGCCAAAAATATATACTTGGCTACAGTCAAACTTCCTTTCTCTTAATGTATCAAAGACTGTATAGCAAATATATAGTAAACGCAAAATAAATATTAACATAAGTGTGCAAATGAATGAGGCATTTATTGAGAAAAAAGGTAAAGTTAAGTACTTAGGAACTTAACTGTACATATAGATGATTTATATATGATATAGATATAGATGATGATTTGAAATTTACTTCTCACATAAACAACATCACAAATACTGTCAGCCGAAATGTGGGCAGATGTGTAGATTAAAATACTTTGTAGATACAAGACAGCTCTTGCAGCTATATAATGCACTCATACTTCCTTATATCAATTATTGCTGCCTTATTTGGGGGACAGGATATGTTCATCATACTAAAAAACGATTAATTCTGCAAAAGAGAGCAATGTGAATCATAGAAGGCATTTATCCTCCTCAAAGTGCCAATCCAGTTTTCAAAACATATAATTGTCTAAAAGTTCAAGATATTGGCAAACTACAAATGATGCTCATAATGCATAAGCATGTATGCAACCAGTTACCTCATCCAATACAAAATATGTTCAATATACACATTGAAATTTGTCACTCTACAAGACAAACCAAACATTTTCAAAGTATTTTTTCAACAAAGAATTATAGACTTTTCACCATAACATGCCTCGGTTCCAAACTATGGAATGATATTATATGTAGAAGCATTGGCCCTAACGAGGTACCACAATCCAAGTATGTGATGAAAACAAAAAACAAAATCACTTCATTTCACAATATTAGTAACACATAATGTTGTTATGGGTAATGGGTTGTAATTAAATGGTTATTGTATCTGGTTGTTATGGGTAACATTGTGTTGCTCAGATGCTGCTGTGTGTATGTCCATGACATGCATATGTGTGTATGTGTGTGTATATGTGTATGTGTGTGTGTGTGTGTGTATGTGCATGTGCATGTATGTATATGTATGTGAGATATGTGAGAAAAAAAGTATCACATATGTATGCATATGCATGTGCATGCATAGTTGATGGTATCATGCATATATACATATATATAGCCCAACAAGTTAGTTAAATGTGTTTGCTTTTCATGAGTCTCATAAGTAGGTCATAGGTAGGGCCACCCATTCAATAGCGCTGACTTTCACCCATTCAATGGCGCTGGCTTTGTGGTCCCTACTCGGCAACAAGCTATTCTTAGTTGAGTGGGGTCCATGAGGCACCAGCAAGAAACGCTTCAAATTGACCAGACTTTGTCCTCCGCCCTGTATGACTGATATCCCCTTTACTAACACCGTGAATGAATCCATCCTCAGCCTGTCCTGGATGAGGATGAGAATGAATGAATGCATCCTCATCCTATCCTGGATGAGGATGAGTGAGGATGATATCCTGGGACGTAGTTGGGGGGGGGGGGGGGCAGTCATTTGCTGTTTTCAACAATGACTACTTTTCGCCTTCTTTTATATCACCACATCTAACACCCAAACTACCTCTCTTCATATGCTTTTTATGTTTGTTTCAATTTCTTACCTGGGAGTGCCGCGACATTTTCTCTTTTGTTCTCTGGTGTTAACTTAACCCTATTTGTAACAGGGGGGGGGGGGGGGGGGAGGCGGATTCCGCCCCCCCCCCCCCCTCATGTTTTTCGCAGATATCTCCAGAACGGCTGGGAGCAGGCCCATGAAATTTTGGGACTTTTCATAGAATTGAATACCGCATTTGGAGTCAAAATTTTGAGTTCTTAACCACAACAGAAGCGGTTCCAGGGTACAGTTTTGGGTGGGTTCGGAGGCGATATTTGGTGATAATACGGAAATGCGATCTTCACGGTTTCTTCGTAACTGCCTCAAGTATGAAGGAGTTACATCGGTTCACGGTGATTGCAACAAGTGCAAATTAGTTGATGTTAATGAAATATCGTTAAAATGTCATCGCAGAGGCGGTTTCAGGGGCTTGATAAAGGGGGGGGGGGGGGGGTCCAAGAAGTATTCAATGCTTGGCGGGAAGCAAATAGAGCAATGTAAGGGGAATTTATAGTTATCAAGATGTACAAGATAGCTTCTGCTTCCATTATTTGCATAATTTATTACATATAGAGTTTCAGGGGCGTGTTCAGGCACATGAAAAGGGGGGTGACTGGCTTGGTGATGACGATATGCCAGCGATAACGGCGCAATAGACGGTTAGCTTATAATTATATTTGCACATATGAGGCCAGGAAAGGGAATAAAGTCATTTTTTTTTTGCAGAGGCGCGCTCAGGAATGGAAGGAAGGGGGTCATATTATTGCAAGGAAACTAAGAGGCATGGGCGTACAATGACATAACATACTGTAGTTTTCGGATGAAACACGCACCACAGGCTACTCTACGAACGATTATAAGATAAGAGGCGAGTCCAGGTAGGGTAAAAGGGGGGTAAGCAATGTTATTGAAGTTTTAAGTGAAATAGTCACTGTTGACTAGTTAGTATCATAATAGCGAATAATATACTTATCAAAAGGTATTGAGCCGCCCCAGTTTGGATCCTGGATACGCCTATGATGAAGTACAACATGCAAAAAGGAACTATCTACGATCAGTAACATATTTATAGTGCTGGGTAGCAATTTGTCTGCGGTTAATATTTTTTCCAATTTTACCCCCTTTTTCACTAACCTGGTACTGCCTATGGCAAAAATATGATTTATAACTGTTTTGTCTAATGTCACAATCACATACCATTTCATTTATTTAAAAAAAAAAACACATCAAAAAAATGGTTTTATTACGCATTTACTTCACCCCCATATTGAGTGACCTGCACACACCTATGCTTTTTGAATTTTCAAACGCCACTGTCATATATCGATTTCCAATTCAATCTATCGATTTGTATTAATTGTGTTAAAATCAGTCGATAAACATGAAAGCTATGTTGGATCAAAAATACCACTAAAATTTGTGGTTTTTGCCCCCCTGTTGGCCCCCTATCAAAAATTTAGATTTGTTTTGTATTATTTAGAAATGTAGATCGTGTTGAGGGGAACCAAACGCCGTTTCATTTTTGAAAATCGGACTGGTAGATCTCGGGATCTCCGGGGGGGGGGGCGGAATCCGCCCCCTGTTACAAATAGGGGTAGCCAGGAGCCTGTTACAAATAGGGTTAAGGTGTCGTGCGTCGTTGGGATCGAGGGGGCACTCCTAGTCACCTATTAATGGGTGGCGGTTAGAAAAAAAGTGTGCGTGTGCGTGTGTGTGTGTGTGTGTGTGTGTGTGTGTGTGTGTGTGTGTGTGTGTGTGTGTGTGTGTGTGTGTGTGTGTGTGTGTGTGTGTGTGTGTGTGTGTGTGTGTGTGTGTGTGTGTGTGTGTGTGTGTGTGTCTGTGTGTCTGTGTGTCTGTGTGTCTGTGTCTCTGTGTCTCTGTGTCTCTGTGTCTCTGTGTCTCTGTGTCTCTGTGTCTCTGTGTCTCTGTGTCTCTGTGTCTCTGTGTCTCTGTGTCTCTGTGTCTCTGTGTCTCTGTGTCTCTGTGTCTCTGTGTCTCTGTGTCTCTGTGTCTCTGTGTCTCTGTGTCTCTGTGTCTCTGTGTCTCTGTGTCTCTGTGTCTCTGTGTCTCTGTGTCTCTGTGTCTCTGTGTCTCTGTGTCTCTGTGTCTCTGTGTCTCTGTGTCTCTGTGTCTCTGTGTCTCTGTGTCTCTGTGTCTCTGTGTCTCTGTGTCTCTGTGTCTCTGTGTCTCTGTGTCTCTGTGTCTCTGTGTCTCTGTGTCTCTGTGTCTCTGTGTCTCTGTGTCTCTGTGTCTCTGTGTCTCTGTGTCTCTGTGTCTCTGTGTCTCTGTGTCTCTGTGTCTCTGTGTCTCTGTGTCTCTGTGTCTCTGTGTCTCTGTGTCTCTGTGTCTCTGTGTCTCTGTGTCTCTGTGTCTCTGTGTCTCTGTGTCTCTGTGTCTCTGTGTCTCTGTGTCTCTGTGTCTCTGTGTCTCTGTGTCTCTGTGTCTCTGTGTCTCTGTGTCTCTGTGTCTCTGTGTCTCTGTGTCTCTGTGTCTCTGTGTCTCTGTGTCTCTGTGTCTCTGTGTCTCTGTGTCTCTGTGTCTCTGTGTCTCTGTGTCTCTGTGTCTCTGTGTCTCTGTGTCTGTGTCTGTGTCTGTGTCTGTGTCTGTGTCTGTGTCTGTGTCTGTGTGTCTGTGTCTGTGTCTGTGTGTCTGTGTCTGTGTCTGTGTGTCTGTGTCTGTGTCTGTGTCTGTGTCTGTGTCTGTGTCTGTGTCTGTGTCTGTGTGTGTGTGTGTGTGTGTGTGTGTGTGTGTGTGTGTGTGTGTGTGTGTGTGTGTGTGTGTGTGTGTGTGTGTGTGTGCATTGGCGTCAGCCACGAGTGGGTAACGCATTTAATAATTTCCTAATTACAAGAGGATAATCTTTAATGTTTTCCATTTATTTTCAAAGCTCTCAATCTTGTCTTTCAGTCTGCTGGCAAGCTGTTCTTTTTGTGTTTCAATTTTTAATAAATTTATCGTATGAGTGGTTTCAGGTTTTTTACCGGCGTTTCGGGATCTGTATATTACTGCTTTAGCTACAGTGATTATGAGTGTTTATAATGGATCTGTTTCTTGTGGGAAGAACCATGACTGAACGTTGTGGTGAAAATGTATTTGATATTGAGTTTGCAACTTTATATCGATATCTTGCAAAAATGTTTGAGTAACTGGACACTGCCAGAATAGATGATTTATTGTTTCTGTATCACGCGTACAAAATGTGCAAGTGCTATTGCCGGATATTCGAATTGTATGTAAGAACTTATTAGTTGTTATTATTCTACTTACTATTCTGTAATGCAGGTAAAGTAAATACACTGAACTCGTAGATTGTTTAATGTGCAACAAACTCCCTTCATGATGGAAGCCGACATCGCGTTGCCTTTTTTGTTTTCGGTTTCTATCAGTAATGTCACATTTTTTGCGCAATGCATCAATAACTAGAATAGCAGTATTTTGTGATATTTGGCTTAGTGAGGAACAATTGTAACTTGAAAGGGATATTCGGCCTCTCGAAAGGCAAGCGTATTGCGTTTCTGACGCTTTGAGCCGCTTGAGGTAAGCTACGTATTAATGTTTCATAGCACAGAAATGTCATTGATATTCGATATTTAACTTTTATTTCGTCTCGTGTTAGTATGTTGCCGTTTTTATCATTAAACAGATCTCCAATGCATCTTAGTCCTTGATTATCCCATTGATCGACAATGGATGTTTTGAATTTTGTGTAGTCTGAGAACCATAAATGCTCTCTTATTATGTCTTCCGGTTGAAGATTTAACAGTTTATTAATGAGAGAATCTACCACTTCTCGCCAGAATATGTTGCTTATCTGTATTTGTATTACTTTCAGCTGTGCCGTGCTGTATGTGAGAAGCTTCAAGGGGCCTAACTGCTGCAGGTTTGCCGATTTTGTCCAGTCGGCTGTGGAACTAACTAATCGTTTTAACCGCGACATTTTCAAGCTGTGTATAAACGATGTTAAGTCAATCATTTGGAGTCCATCAAATTCAAGTTTTCTTTTAATGCGATCTGGTTTGTTATTCCATAGAAAACCGTATAGCATTTGTTCAATCTTTGTAATGTAAACTTGTGAGGGATTCGGTAAAGCCATAAAAAGGTGTACGAGTTTGGACAGCAGCAACGATTTTATCAGTTATTTTTCCAAGAGGTGTAATATGACGCCTCTTCCACTGTGCGATCTCGTTCTCAAGAAGGATGAGATTTCTCTCTAAATTGTTTCCCGTGATGTTGTTGATACTACGCTTAAAATATATTCCAAGAATTTTAATTTAATTTACCCATTTAATTTTATTCACTAAGATATTATTATAATGTTCTGATGTGTTTAGTAAGCCGAGTGCCAGACATGAAGTTTTATCCCAATTGAACTTAAGTCCCGATTGTGCAGACAATTTTGCGAGTTCCTCTGTAGCCCCTATTAAGGAACGCTCAGAGCTATCTAAGAACAATATTGTATCGTCTGCATATTGACTGATGCGTACTTCTGTGTTGGCACCAAGATGGATGCCCGTTAGTTTATTTGAAGTTGCTATTTGTTTTGCTAGGATCAGAACTGCTATATTGAAGAGATATCCTGAGACGGGATCGCCTTGCCTTATACCTCTGTGTAGGTAAATTTTTTCACCTAAAAAGCCATTTATTAGTATACGGGAGAAGTTTTGTTTGTTTAAGTACATTATATTAATTATTTCTATGAAGTTATTTCCGAAATTCAGTTCTTCTAGAACTGCTCTCATATACGGCCATGATACCGTTTCGAAGGCAGCTTCAAAATCTGCGGCCATTATTACACCTGCTTGATTAGTCTTACTTATGTGTGCTATTACATCGTACACTAGACGAACTGTTCTCGCCAATATACCTTCCTTTGATATAAGCTGACTGCGATGAACTGATTATATGATCGATGACTTCCTTAAATCTGTTAGCGATGGCAGTTGAAATAATTTTGTAATCAACATTTAGAAGCGAGATCGGACGCCATTCTTTGAGTGAGTGAGATGTTCGTCCTGCTTTCGGTATCAGAGTTATAATGCTTTCTCAATGTGTTGTTAGTAATTCTCCTCGTGAAAAAGTGAACTTTAAAACGCGGTACAAGAAAATACCCAACTGTTTCCAAAAGCAACGGAAGAAATCTACTGAAAATCCATTACTACCTGGTGTTTTTCCTTTCTTCATGTCTTGTAATGCTGTTGACAGTTCCTGGAGGGTATGTTCTGCATCTAACGAGCCTTTTTCGTCTTCGGTCAATTTTTCTGTAATGTTACTTCTAATAAAATCTAAGTCAAAATCAACGGCGTTCTGAACAGAGTATTTATCCTGCAGGGTCTTAGTGAACAGCGACAAATCGCGTCTTATTTAGTTATTGTTTGGCCTTCATTCTGTAAATATTGTATGCATTTTTGGCAACGTTTCTTTTTTCCAACGATTAAAAATATTTGGAACTTCTTTCGCCTTCTTCATGCCACTGCGTTCTAGATCGTATGATTAACCCTTCCATATGTGGTTGCCTATGATCTTCTAGCTCTTCCTTAGCTTTAAATAGGAGTTGCACATGTGTATCGCATTTATCGTTATTAAATATGTTATATGCTATTTGTACTTTATTTGTTAATTCTGTATCTTTCAATCGCCTTTCTTTTACAGTATTTCACTGTTTCTACTCTGATAAGCATAATAAGCGTTACATAGAAAAGACTGTCTTCAATTGTAAATTGTACAGAGTGGTAATTACTGTCGTCCGTTACGTATTCCTCATCATATACCGGGACAGCATATTGTAATACGGTATTTTTTACGGTTGTTTTGATTATGTTTATGTATTCAGAATCTCGCAAAACGGATTCGTTAAATTTCCAGATTCCCGGACCCTTTTCTACCTCTGTTAGTTGCATTTGCATTACTACTAAACAGTGATCTGTCCTATAACCTGGCTTGATTGTGACGTCCCGCACAGAAGTTATCAGCTGGGCGTTTACAAAGAGCATGTCTAATCGACCGCATTTGAGAGGATTATTTCGCGTCCAAGTATATTCTAATTTCTCCGGGTTCCTTAGTCTCCAGATATCAACAAGTGCGTTGTAATTTATGAAGTTAATGCATACTCGTTTTGCGTTTGTATTATATGCACGAGCGTTATTGAAAGAATCAACATTAGGGTGGATAACAAAGTTGAAATCTCCACCTATAATCGTATGATCGGTGTTGAAAGACTCTAAATAACTCTTAAGTGTGCGGTATAATTATGGATCATCTTCATTCGGCCCATAAACATTAGCCAATAAGTATGTATGTATACCTAACTTACAAATGACGATTATGAAATTTCCGCAATCAGCGTGTTTAACCTAAATTAATTCGTGCTGTAGTGTATGTTTCAACATGACACTAACTCCTCGGCTACGATTTGTGTGGAATGAATGATAACTTTTCCCTTTCCACAAACTGTTAAAGTATTGAACTGAACTTTGGGTAAGATTTTGATTCCAGGCGAGGCGCGTGACGGGACGCCATCCTGAAGAAACAAAACATCATAGTCCTTATTTCTCAAGAAAACATCTCTGCGTTTCTTTACATCTCTTAGGTCTCTGCAATTCATAGAAGCTATAGTTAACTCAAGCATTTCTGTTTAAAGCGTATGAACATCGTTCACAGAGGGAAATGGAAAACATGAAAGCAGATTGCGTCGCGAGCTCGTGACCGACGCGCGCGCGCGCGCAGGTGTGTAGCTGTGTAGCTGTGCAGTGCGTGCAGTGCGTGCAGTGCGTGCAGTGCGTCGGTCGGTCGGTCGGTCGGTCGGTCGGTCGGTCGGTCTGGTGATGTGAGTGAGTCAGTGCAGTGAGACAAAAAAGGAAACAAAGAACCACCGCAAGGAGAAAAAACGGGACACGGAGCCTGCGACAGTCCCAAAAGACAAACCTATGGACTTAGTAGCAATGCAATTGAACAAACAAAAAATACTCTTGACAATGCAATACGTAGACATAATACAGCGAAAAACCTAATAAAAACTAAAAGGAAACAGTAACTGTGGCATCAGTTAAATGGTGAGAGCAACACTAGGACGTCTCGCTCAGATACTAGCTAAGGGGAAGTAAGACGAGACACTTCAGCTGAGATGCAAATTTAAACACAGACCACAAAGCACTTCAGGACTGTACCTCGAGTAGCATCCGATGATCCATAGGTGGACCGACCCCGTAAAGACATCACCTTAGCCCGGATCACAGTCATAGTGGATCCGAAACGGTCACCGCTGGAAACGTCCATATTCCAGTCTCAGGTCCAGAGGGCTGAACACTCGGTAACGCTCAGCGCTCAAGCAGAGTGTACCCCAGCTCGCGTAGTCGACGCAGGGAGTCGACTCTCGTACCCACGCCATGCTGCTTCTCCTTGAAGTACACCTGACCGCCGCGCGAGTACACGGTGTAGATCTTTCTCTCGCGCTTGGCGGCCAGGAGGGACCGAAAGATGAGGCTCCGGAGCTTCGTCAGCGACTAGTTGATGTAGAGATCTCTGCCTCGTAGCTCCAGTCGCCGCGTCATCACCCGGTCCCGAACACTGTCCTGGCCCGAACGCACGAAACGCACTATCACACGGTTGTTCGGGCCCGGCAGACGATGAGCACGGTCAATATCACTTGCGTCCATGTTGAGTCCAGGCATGCAGCGGTTCAGCGTGGTCACCACCAGAGCGTTGACGTCCTTTCTCTTCTTCCACCCTCCGCCGCGCGCCGCCGACCGACCCGGCACGCCACGCCGATCACCGCCAGCACCCGAGGCTGACCGACCCGGCACCCCCTCCCCGCCGGCCCGATGGTCAGCTGGTTGTGACGTCACGGCTTGACCCTGACCGGCGCCAGCCGGCGCAGCGGACGCCGCCGGCTGAGACTGGCTGACCGCCGCAGGTGCCGTCCGCCCGGGCAGGGGCGGCTCCAGGCGAGGCGCGTGACGGGACGCCATGGCTGCGCCAGACAAGACGAGGCAGGGTAGGCGCGAATTAATCTCGGCGTCTTCAACGCGTGTCTGGAGTGTGGAGACCTCCTCCCTCGACTGACAGAGCTCGTCGGTCAGCCGGTCGATCACACCGTCTCTCTCTCTTCGACGTGCTGCTTAAGGTCCTTCACCCGCCCGAACAGCTTCTCGATCTGCGCAGTCATCCTCTCGCTGAACACGTGCAGATCGCGAGAGAGCGACGAGGTGACGCGCTGCTCCAGATCTTCCACTGCGGCGTCTAGCTCATCCCTGAAGGTCCTGCTGCTCAGGGCCGACGGACTGCGGGCGGGCTCGCCGCTGCGCTGCCTGGTGCCGCGCTTGCCCGCTGGGGTCGGATCGCCGGACTCAGAGCGGTCTCGCTTGTGTCCGTCGGTAAGCGTCACCACGAGCTCCAAAAGGAATTTGTTAAAACTGTACGTCCAACCGTTGGGGGGGGGGGGAATCATAGTATCAGGACCTTTGGGGGGGGGGGGGGGGCATGGCTCCTTTGCCCTCCCCTTTCCTGTTCCGCCCCTGTGTTCGGGTCATGTTGTAACCCATATTCGTTGAAGAGCGTTTGTGTCTTTCCCGCCGTGACAGTGCTTTTGTGTTTTGTGAGAAGGTAATGTAGGCAATGGGGCTTAACGAGGCGCCCCCGCACGCCTACCTGAGCGCGCCTCTGCGTGGCCGCTCAGCCGTGACCTATGGCATGGCCGACTGAGGACCGGAGCGCCAGTCGACCGTTTAAGGAAAGCGCGCGCGCACGATCACACTTGTGGCAGCGGGTTTTCAGTGCAGTGATGGAGTGGGATAATCGGTTGGTGTGGGGGACGGGGGAGATCTGGCCGATTTTCTGAGACGCATAGATGCGTGGCGTTTGTCTGTCGGAGATGAGAAGAAGGCTGTCGGAAAGGGATTGCTGGGCCTATAGTCAAAAATCAGTGTTCTGGATTATCTGTCGGAGGATCCACCAAAGACGTCGGAGGCCTAAAGGCGGCACTCCAACGGGAATTTGGGAATTCGTCCGGGCGGCATCAGGACAACTTCGCGAAGCGGCGCAGGCATCCTGAGGAAACATACGGTATGTTCCTGTCGAGCTTACGTTCACTGTTCTGCGGTGCATTCCCGGGCACTGATGCTGATACTCCAGTAGCAGCCGCGCTGATCAAAGGTCGTTTTTTATGGTATTAACCCGGCAGTATCCGCTCAGTTACGCCTACTGTTTCCAGAAGTAACAGTCGATAAACTGCCGGATCATGCCCCGCGTGTAGATGGGGCTCTGCCATCGTGCGCTTCGCGGCCGGCGCCTGTTCAGCACGTCAGTGAGGGCGGTGCAGCTGAAGGCTGTGAGCTGGCACAGATGCGGGGCGAGGACGCGGAATTGTCTCGCGTGGTTCAGGCGATTCGCTCCGGCGGACTGCCTCCCACCCGTGACGTGGTGCGACGGCGGCCGGCTCCGCCCGCGGCGCTGTGACGTCACCGCGTGGGTCGGCCGGTGTCAGGTGCTGGACGTGCGGTGCGCAGGGGCACGTCCAGGGGGAGTGCAGACGCACACCACGCGGATGGAGCGGCCGGCGGGGACCGGGGGCCGCTGGTGGTGAGGAGAGGGAGTCTCGACTGACGTGTTAGACCTGCGGCTCAACAGGGCATATGCAGCGGGAATGTTTCCGTGCTCCGGTAGGGCGCGGTCGCGGTTGACCGGCGCCGATAGTCTGCTGGAGGTGCAATGAGTTCGGCCATACCCAGTTGGACTGTCCGATCAATTCTAACTGAAATGGTTTACTGCCGAGTTGCGGACGGTAACCGGGCCTCAGCCAGTGCACCCAATAGCTGGTGCCAGCTCTCCAGTGAGTCAGCTGACCAGCCGTCAGTTCGTTCGCTGCACGTGAGGGGTCGCATTGGCAAGCTGTGTTGTAGGTGGCTTGTGGCCACTGGTCCTGTGGTATCGTGTGTTTCTACGGCCCTCCGCGGGATACACACTATACCACAGACGCCCGCAGAACAGTCCTGGCGGGTTATCGGCATGCCGCTGCAGCGTGTGGGTCAGATTTGAGCGGACCTCCTGATCGGGCCAGCAGCGGTCAGTAACGCGCGTATTCTGGTTGTTGGGAACCTGTCGCCGCCGGCTACAGGTTCCCAACAACCAGTACGGATGTCGGTACGGATGTTTTGGGAAGGTTTAACACATTCAGTGTCGATTTGTCAAAACGGTCTGCATATCGGTGGTTGTGTTCAGTTGGAGGCGGGGCTAGGTGGGACGCCAGCACCGCCGGTTGTCGTGCGCCTGGCATCTGATTATATCATCCTTTCTCGGTCCTCGGGAGCAGGTGGTAGATGACCGGGCGGTTTATTTCGGTGCAGCTGCACGCGTAGTGGTGTAGGATACAGACCTCTCCAGGGCGGAGTGGCTTGGTGGTGGTCTCTGTCACTGTATTGTCCGTTCGGACGTCAACAACAGGATTCCTATCCTGGCGAAAAATGATGGGGCGGAGCCGGTGAAGCTACCTGAAGTTTCACGTCGATGGCGCTATTGGTTTTTGAGCTATTGCGAAAGTTTGTCGAAGGGGGGGGGGGCGAAAATGTCTCCAGCTGGGTCCTAGGATTGCTTTGGAGCTGGGGTGCAGAGAGGACAATTCTGGCTAAAAATAAGCATACAGAGTGGAAAATTCAACACAATCATATGTTATCGGCTTTATCAATATTCAATTACCCGTTCACCAGAATTAGTTATTAGGTACCTATGCCAATTATCACCTGTCTTTCCCTACACAGACGGTCTCCATCATTGCATCCATACATCAGCATCAGGGTTCCAATTATTCAACACATATTAAATTAAGGAATGGAAAATTCACAGTAAAACTCTGGAAAAGAGTGAAAAATATTAGCCATAGGGTGTCGTTATCCATCCAAATTTCCCCAATGCTAGGACACTGCCCCCCCCGCCAATGGAGGGTTAACGGGGGGGGGGGGTGCAAACTCTAAACCCACTCCCGGATTTTCTCAATAACTTTAAAACTATGATAGATATCGACGCGAAACTTTCCAAACCTTATGCTACATCAATTTTAAGTCTTCTCACCAGATATCAATGAAATTGATTTACTTCGGGAGATAATGTTTTAACCTTCGCACTACGGGAGCTTTTTCACCTTCGCCTTACGGGTGATGGCTGAGAGGCCCCCCTGTGCACTTCCACACCAAGCACCTTAGAGCAATGCGGTAAGAACCAGCATGTTGCCTGTCATAATAGGAATCTACGGGTATGCGACTTTGAGGTTTCAGGTCAACGGGTGACCTTCCAGGTCAAGTGAATGACTTCGTATCGACCACGTCCAGAACAGCGATATTGCTATGTCAGAAAACCTCAAAATTAGAAATTGATAAATGTAAATAAAAAATCGTGTACCTAGACCAGTTTGGCTTAGAAATACAGTAAAGGTAATTATTGTTTAGTGTCTTGTCAAACAAAGTCCGAAAAAGTTATAAAAAATTACGTCATCAGTTGCTTACACTTTGGAGCCATCACTCAGTCAAAAATAGAGACATTACTTTGAAATTTGGTTTGGGTATTGTCCATACAGTTTTCTCACATAATGCTTGTTTTTCTAACATCTATGGAAAATTTTGATTTTGTGGTGATTTAAAAAAAAAAATTGAGTCAAAACCAAAATTGTGGAAATCCGAGATTGCCATTTTAAAGAGAATGCTAGTTTCTATATTTGTTGAATTGCGTTTGCAAGTTGCTTGAAAACTTTCTAAGATTTCTTTTCTGCGATTTTTTTTTCTACGATTTTTCTACGATTTTCTACGATTTGGCAAAAAAAAAATGTCCCAACATTACATCAAAACATCATTATCTCTCAAACTACTGAACCAATTCCAATGTAATTTGTATAGCATACGTATAATTGTTGTCAACTCTACTGCTGAAAATTTCAGCAAGATGCGCCGCAGTTGTAAAAATGTTTTTTTTTTAATCGGAGGGGGGGGGGGGGGGGGGGCTGTCAGCCCCCTCCATAGGGCGAGGGTGAACCCTATTTGTAACAGGCTCCTGGGTACCCCTATTTGTCTGCCCCCCCCCCCGGAGATCTCTAGATCTACCCGTCCGATTGAAATGAAACGGTGTTTGAATGAATGAAACGAATGAATGAAATGAAATCAATGAAACGTTGTTTGGTTCCCCTCAACACGATCTACATTTATAAATAATACAAAATATAAATTTGGGATAGGGGGGCAACAGGGGGCAAAAACTACACATTTTAATGGTATTTTTGAGCCAACATAGATTAAATGTTTATCGGCCGATTTTAACACAACTAATAGGAATCGATAGAGATTGAATTGGAAATTGATATATGATGGTGACGTTTGAAAATTCCCAAATCCGCATACAAGTTGCTACCCAGCACTATAAATATGTTACTGATCGTAGATAGTTCTTTTTTGCACGTTGTAATTCATCATAGGCGTATCCAGGATCCAAACTGGGGCGGCGCAAGACCTTTTGATAAGTATATTATCCGCTATTATGATACTAACTAGTCAACAGTGACTATTTCACTTACAACTTCAATTAACATTGCTTACCCCCCTTTTTACCCTACCTGGACTCGCCTATTATCTTATAATCGTTCGTAGAGTAGCCTGTGGTGCGTGTTTCATCCGAAAACTGCAGTATGTTATGTCATTGTACGCCCATGCCTCTTAGATTCCTTGCAATAATATGACCCCCTTTCTTCCATTCCTGAGCGCGCCTGTGCAAAAAATGACTTTATTCCCTTTTCTGGTCTCATATGTGCATATATTATTAAAAGCTAAACGTATATTGCGCTGTTATCGCTGGCATATCGTCATCACCAAGCCAGTCACCCCCCTTTTCATGTGCCTGAACACGCCCCTGAAACTCTAAATGCAATAAATTATGCAAATAATGGAAGCAGAAGCTATCCATTATTTTTTTGGATATTTAAGGCAAAAAAGGTCAAATTTTGAAATAAAAAAATTGCAATAACCGACACATGTTTACGGTTCAGTTTTGCCACAGCAATCCAATGGTGCAATTTGTTTTTGTGTACGATGTCTAGAAATGTCAAAATTTGCGATTTTTTCAAATGCGTCCATCACATTGAACACTTATTAGTGTCATTTGGGGGTCAAAAATATAGATATTTGTTTGAAATTTGGAATAGTCACTCATTAGAGATGGTTCTGACATATCTTCCGGTTTTTTGAAAATTCTTACAATTTTGGATTTTGTAAACTTTGAAAAAAATAAAAACGATTTTTTGCATTTTGGGGATCAGAAAATCAAAATTATGCAAATCCGAGATAGCCATCTTGTAGAGAATGTCATTTCCTTCCTTTTGACGTGCTTTGTGTGCAATTTGCTTCAATACTCGCTGTTCTATCATCGATCAAAGTTTCGTCCATTTTGGACCGAAAATGGCGTTACATGACGTCACTAAAACGCTATTTTCGCAAAAACTTCTGGACCGATTTTTTCTAAAATTTATCTGAAGACGTCAAATCGATGCCAGATAAGGTACTGAAAGTTTCGCGTCGATATCTAGTGTAGTTTTGAATCTATAGCGAAAACCCGGGAGGGGGGGTAAAATTTACCCCCAGCGCCGCGCGGGTTAAATGACAAAAATCGACCACTTCTCACCGCATTACTATGACAAAAAACGCATTTCCATTTTTGCTTTTCACTTCTATTTATATGGAACAAACAATGATCTAAGGTCATTTTTGGCGTTCTAGACGAAAAAACCCCATAAACATGTGTTACAACGCCTAATGACCGTAATCTGCAGTTTGACCTCGTGACCTCGGATGACCTTGATCTGACCCAATGTCATAAACAGCTTAGAAAGGTACTTAGAAGTGTCAGACACACGAATCATACCGATTTATCAACAGCTTATGTGTTTAATATCGCAATTTTGCGCGACAATTCCATCCATAGAGACCTTTTGACACGGTCAAACATTTTGTACTTGACCTAACCTGTGACGTCATCGGTGACCAAGAGGTCAACAATATTATGTTTCCCTTGATAAATTTCCCAGGGTTATCGAATGCCGTTTGAATTTTTACATTCGGCCCAGTAGTTCCGGAGATCAGAGGGGGGGGGGGGGGGGGGGGGCAAAAAATAGCCCCCCCCCCCCCAGTAAGTCGCGTTATGAAATATACCCCAGTAACTCGCGGGTTAATGAAATATCAAAAAAATGGCATGGCAGAGGCGGTTTCAGGGGCTTGAAAGGGGGGGGGGGTCCAGGAAGTATTTAATGCTTGGCCGGAAGCCCATAGAGCGGGCGGCCAGAATTACGTTAACCCTCGCCCTACCTAACCCTCGCCTGACAGGCCCCCCTAAGGGTTTTCTTGAATAACTTTTGAGACATGCGGTGCATGTTGCTGAAGAAAAAAAAATGTTGCTGAAAAAAAAAATTGGTAGCTGAGTTTACAACAATTATACGTTGTCAAGAAGTTTTGGAGATAATAATGTTTTGATGACGTCATGTTGGTAACAAAATGAGAAATATTGGAAAAATCGTAGAAAACAGAGTTTTAAAGAATATTGCAAACTCAATTCACCAAAGATGCAAAATGCCATTCTCTTTAAAATGGCAATATTATATTTGCAAAATTTTGGGTTTTTGACTCCTCAAATTAAAAAAAAACTGATTTTTTGGGGAAATATCCCCACAAAATCAACATTTTCAAAGATATTAGAAAAACCGAAATATATGTGAGAACTGAGTATGGGCAATATCCATACCAGATTTCAAAGCAATATCTTCATTTTTGACTGAGTGATTGCTTCCTAGCGTCGAAACAGCGCCTCGGAAATGCAGCAGCAAAGTCAAATAATATGCAGTTATTTTACACACTGCAGAGTTGGGCCTTTTGCCGATTAGCCAGAATTAATTAATGACGGCCACCCCGTCAACCGCAGTGCAACCAGCTGAGGAAAAACAGCTGCAGCGCACATTTTACGCACATTTTGACAGCAAAAACAGTTTAAGGTCAGGTTAGGTCACAGAGTAATGACGTCATAAATAGAGATGCAAAAATTTATCAAAATAACAGGAACCGGCCCCGCACCGCCACCGCTCATGCATGAGTTGGGACCGGCATCAAGCCCGGCCACATGTGGCAGCACCCGCCAGGCCCGGCACTCGGCAGCTAGGAATCTGCATGTTTACTTCATTCTACACTTAAAGTCTTTTAGCAGGAATATTTATAGTTTGCAATGTGCATTTTGCACCATTTTAACACACCACATTGAAACACCAATGGATAATTGATAATATATATATATATATATATATATATATATATATATATATATATATATATATATATATATATATATATATATATATATATATATATATATATATATATATATATATATATATATATATATATATATATATATATATATATATATATATATATATATATATATATATATATATATATATATATATATATATATATATATATATATATATATATATATATATATATATATATATATATATATATATATATAGTATATATATATATATATATATATATATATATATATATATATATATATATATATATATATATATATATATATATATATATATATATATATATATATATATATATATATATATATATATATATATATATATATATATATATATATATATATATATATATATATATATATATATATATATATATATATATATATATATATATATATATATATATATATATATATATAGTATATATATATATATATATATATATATATATATATATGGAGTAAGGAAATCCCACAAGTTAAAACTTGAGATAAATAATCAACAACAGACTAACAGGAAAGTCGAACAGGTCAAGGTGAGTAGACTTCTTTCATCTTTGGTGGTTTGCAAAAATAAAAGCATAAAAATAAGCAGCATGATATAGATCATGCAAGTCCAAACGAGCAGCTTAAAAGTATGTAATAAGTATGCATTCATCACTCAACATCACACAATGCAATGTTTGGGTAGTAATTGTAATAGCTTCTACAAACAATGTTGAGGTACTACAACCTACTTACCTATTGAATCAATTTTGACATGGACTGGTAAATAATACATATACTTCACAGGATAATGGTGAAAAGAAGTTTTCTTGGACATTTAATGACAAACGTACTAAAAACATTGGGAGTGACAATCATATCTTGAATGATACAAATCAAATAATCAACCTGTTTTAAATTACAGAGTATCCTCGGTTTTCTCACTATCCAAGCCAAGATATCTATGACTAACATCCAGGCCAGTCCCACGCACAGAGCCACTCTTATACGGCCTTGGCGCATATTTATACAGCCTTGGGCAGCGGGCACAGAGAAACAAAGCTACTTCACTGCCAAGGCCAACGCCGTACAACTGTTGTTCTACTGGTACAACTTCACTGCTGCGCGTAATGGCGGCTGAAATATTTGACAATTGTTAATCGTTGAGCTCAAAACGGCGTACACAATTAATCCCGTCGCCGAAATGACTAACTTTATCACCATAAAAAAACTTAAAATTACCAAAATTAAAATGTCAACATATTGAGGATTCGGCAGATGGACTTCTTTAAAAAAAAAATTAAACTTGAACTTGCCCCAAGGGTTAGGATTTGGCAAAATGTTTTTTGTTTGTGTTTGGCAGTCTTTTCACCTTTATAATTGTAATTGCATAAAATACAATCGTTGTTTACAACCAAAACTACAAATGATATGACTTGAATATGTCCTTTCTCATGTGGAACTAAATATTAAATATGTCTCAATAAATATTATCAGTAATATGTATTTACAATAGTGTTAACAATAATTATGATCATATACGTAGGTGGTTTTGTTCCATAGGTACTTATTTGTTATACAAAATAATTTGGGGGTGACCTGGGGCAATGGGATGACAAAATATAAAATTGTATACCACCCCATCTAGTTAATAGTGATGACAGTGGAATATGATTTGGGGTAGTTGTTTCTGTTTGACTGCACTCGCATCTCACACTGCTACAGTCACTGAGCTGATGAATTTATCATGAATTGTCCCTGTAGTTTGATTTATTAAGTTTCACTGGTGTATCCACCCTTTACTAGGTCGTACTAGTTATCGCTTTTAATTTTTAAGCTGTGACATTATTTGTTATGATTGAGTTTTATTGTTGTATATTTTGTTTTATGCATGTATGTTCTGACTTCTGCCAATATTTTTTTAAAATATTTAATGAGTTTTTTTAATTGATAACTTGTGCTGAGCCCGGTATGATACCGGCAAGCCTGAGTTCAGACACAGCTTCAAGCACGCCGGGCCTGAATTTGGGCCCAGCGCCGGCTCCGTGGTCCTGAAATTTGCGTCTCTAGTCATAATGCAAGGTCTGCACGGTAGTCTGAGCGCCGTAAGGTGCTTTCGCACTGCTGCCGTTTTATTTGCGTCAAATTGGACTCAGAATGATCATGATGGTCAGATTCGGCTATTGATAGCCAGTCATGAAAATCATCAGGTCACCTGCCTAGGTCATGTCAGGTCACTGAGGAGCCATTTGATGTTGATGTTGCTTAACGTTTTGCTTTGTTCGTCGATTTGTATGGTCCTGACGTGCCGTAATTAACATATGTGGCCTAAGCAAAACATTCGAAGACATTGCGATTGTCATCAAAAGACGGCCCACTCAAATTTCCATGTTTTTTCATTTCCAATTTTCGGAATTTTCAAATGTCAAATTTCTAGCGAATTGGCTATAGCAAATCAGAGTTCGCCACGGGCGGCCCTGGCCCTAGGGCGATGGGCCGGGCCTGGGACGGCTTCAACTTTAAGGAAATCACCGGGCTCTGGACGGGCCTGGGCTGAGAATGTTGCGTGTTGCGTAATGCGTGCAAGGTCAGGTCATAGCTTACAAATATTTTAACCAGCAGTTCACTTCCACAGCAACACACTCTGCGGCTGTGGCTGTGGCTTTGTTTGGTTTTTTGGTTAGCATAGTTTGTGCATTGTTTCACATTTACTGTATACAAGTAAACATGCAAGGATTGCACATTTGTGAAAATAAGGATATGCTTAAAGGGAACGTTTCACCTTTGTATTAGTTATAAACTGAGAGCCATTATCTTTGGCCCGTATTTAACCCTCGCCAGTGCAGGGGGGGGGGGGACCCTTCGGTTTTTCGGGAATATCTCTCGTAAATATCAATCGATTGCGGTGAAACTTTGAGTACCATACCTGTGAATAATGACACATATTCGAAAATCGATTAAGTTGTAGGTCGCATGACTCGTGACCTGTGACCTGTTAGTCAAGGTCCTGTCAGCGCAAATAGCGTCCGTAGTATTGATCTCTGTAACTTGTGCAGTTTCATAGTGTTTGTTGTTCACGATCATATGCACAAGTGTTTCCAGGTGACAGTTGTGGTTTACCTTGATATTGTGACTTGTTTGGCTTCTGGCAGTTTCTAGGACATTTTGTGACGCTGATTTCTATAATATGGGATCCATTTTACATAATTATATGTTCACTGGGGTCATGCACCTCCACAGTTCAACCGAGGTTACTGACTTCAAATGACCTTGATGAATTTGGCAGTTTCTAGGACATTTTGTGACTGATTTCAAATTTGGCACCCATTTAGCATAAATATATGCTCATTCGCAAGTCTATCTCGCTTAACCCTCGCCCTACGGGGGGGGGCTGACAGGCCCCCTGAGGTTGCTCTTGAATAACTTTTGACACATGGGGTGCATCTTGCTGACATTTTTGGTAGCTGAGTTTACAACAATTATACGTAGGCTGTAAAAATGTATTTGAAATTGGTTAAGTAATTTGGGAGATAATGTTTTGATGACGTCATGTTGGTAAAAAAATGAGAAATATTTGAAAAATCGTAGAAAACAGAGTTTTCAAGCAAATTACAAACTCAATTCACCAAAAACACAAATTGGCATTTTCTTTAAAATGGCAATCTCGGATTTGGAAAATTTTGGGTTTTTTACCCCTAAAATAAAAAAACAGAATTTTTTTGGGGAAAATCCTCACAAAATCAAAATTTTCAAAGATATTAGAAAAGCAGAATATATGTGAGAGAACTGAGTATGGACCATACTCATACCAAATTTCAAAGCAATATCTTTATTATTGACTGAGTGATGGCTTCCAAGTGTAAGAAACTGATGAAGTCATTTTTTTTAAAGCTTTTTTGACATTTTTGGACAAGATACGAACAAATAATTATCTTGTCTGTATCTCTGAGCCATTTTTTTTGTATTTCTGAGCCAAAACTGGTCTAGGAACATTCCTTCTTATTTACATTTATCAATTTCTAATTTTGAGGTTTTCTGAAGAGCAAAATCGCTGTTCTGGACGTGGTAAATCCGAGGTCATTAACTTGACCTGGAAGGTCAGCCGTTGACTTGAAACCTAAAAATCGCCTACTGTTAAATTCCTCTCATGACAGGCAACATGCTGGTTCTTACCGCATTGCTCTTTGTTGCTTGGTGTGGAATTTAACAGGGGGAGGCCTGTGAGCCCCCCCCCCTTATGGCGAAGGTGAAAAAGCTCCCGTAGGGCGAGGGTTTAATGTCTAAATTACTAAGGTCATTTTTCCCAAAACCTAACCATTTTTAAGCAATTTAATTTACCATTCGCAAAATGACTCTAGGCTGGTGCAGCTGCTGATTGGCTGACCGCCACTTTTTCAGCCCATCTCACTTTGTCAGCCAATCAGCGGCGGTATATAGCTCTATAATGACTTCATTCACCCAAATCTAAAGCTTAATTTGTATAAATTTAAGTCATATTTTCGGATGAAAAAAAATGTCACCTCAGTTTTCAGCAACAGCTTCATATTTTCTACTACAACCAGCGTATATTTGACAACTTTCAGAAAGGTGAAACATTTCCTTGAATCTGAACGGTCTGGACCGGGCCCGTGCCTCAATATTATTAATTAAACCGGGCCTGGTCTGTGCCTGGGCTTAGTGTTCATGGGGCCCTGGCCGGGCCGGGCTGGGAGTTGGTCGGCCCGTGACGAACTCTGTTAGCAATGAAAGGGGCGTGTAGGGGCGCGGTTTCCGGGTTAAGACATCAGAACATTCTGGCGACCACGCTGGTATGTGTCTCGAAGCGTCACTCGCCGTCAACTCTTATATCAACTTACATTTACATGTTGGGGTTTATTCTGATTTTAACCCTCGCCCTACGGGGGGGGGGGGCTGGCAGGCTCCCGTTTTTTTCTTTTTCTTGAATAACTTTTTACGCATGCAGCACAATTTTGCTAAAATTTGCAGTAGCTGAGTTTACAACAATTATACGTATGCTGTAACAATTTAATTGAAATTGGTTAAGCTGTTTGGGAGATAATCATGTTTTGATGGCATGTTGGTGGAAAAGCGACACATATTTGAAAAATGGTAGAAAACAGAGTTGTTAAGGATATTTCCAACGCAATTCACCAAAGATAAAAAATGACATTCTCTTTCAAATGGCAATCTCTGACTTAAAAATGTTGGGTTTTTGATCTCTAAAATTAACCCTCGCACTACGGGAGTTTTTTTCACCTTCGCCCTACAGGGGGGGGGGGCCTGACAGCCCCCTGTTAACTTCCAAACCAAGCAACTTAGAGCAATTCGGTGAGTACCAGCATGTTTGCTGTCATGAGGGGAATCTAACAGTATGCGATTTTTAGGTTTCAGGTCAACGGATGTCCCTCCAGGTCAAGTGAATGAACTTGGATTTACCACGTTCAGAGCAGCGATTTTGCTCTTCAAAAAACCTCAATTAGAAATTGATTAATGTATGGGCCTGCTCCCAGCCGTTCTACAGATATCTGCAAAAAAAAACATGAAGGGGGGGGGGGGTGGAATCCGCCCCCCTGTTACAAATAGGGTTAAATACCTTCAAAATAAAACTTCGAACATTTTAAAAAACCGAATATATGTAGGTGAACCACATATGGAAAATACCCAAACCAAATTTCAAAGCAATATCTTTATTTTTGACTGACTTATCCCTCGCCCTACATGAGCTTTTTTAACCTTCGCCCTACAAGGCACTACAGGCCCCCTGCTAACTTCCAAACCAAGCAACTTAAAGCAATGCAGTAAGAAGCAGCCTATTGCCTGCCATGAGAGGAATCCAACAGTTTGCGACTTTTATGTTTCAAGTCGACAGCTGACCTGCCAGGTCAAGTGAATGACCTCGGATTTATCACGTCTAGAACAGCGATTTTGCTCTTCAGAAAACCTCAAAATTAAAAATTGATAAATTGAAATAAAAAGGCATGTTCATAGACCAATTTTGGCGCAGAAATACAGAAAATGTAATTATTTGTTCGTATCTTGTCTTAAACCAGTCATAACAAGTTATTTTTAAAAATGACATCAGTTTCTTATTCTTAGGGAGCCATCACTCAGTCAAAAATGAAGATATTGCTTTGAAATTTGGTATGAGTATTGTTCATACTCAGTTCTCTCAGATTTTTTCCGATTTTCATAATATCTTCCATATATAATATACAATATATAATATCTATAAAAAAAATCCGTTTTTATTAATTTTAGGGGTAAAAAAAACATTTTGAAAATCTGAGAGACATTTTAAAGAGAATGCAATTTTGTATCTTTGGTCAATTGCGCTTGCAATTTGCTATACAACTCTTTTCCTACGATTTTTCAAATATCTCTATTTTTTACCAACATGACGTCATCAAAACGTCATTATTTCCCACATTTCTCAACCAATTTCAAAGAAATATTTACAGCCTACGTATAATCGATGTAAACTCAGCTACCGAAAATTTCAGCAAGATGCACCGCATGCATACAAAGTTATTCAAGACAAACCTCAAGGGGGCCGGTCGGGCCCACCCCCGAGTTGCTCCCCCGAAAATTTATTTCCACAAAAGCAACTAGTCATTTTTGACGACCATTTGAGCCGAAATAGTGTAGATTGGATTCCAAATTGATCAGAGTTCGCCACGGGCGGCGATGGGCCTGGCCTGGGACGGGCCTGGAACGGGCCTCAACTTTAAGGAAATCACCGGGCTCTGGACGGGCCTGGGCTGAGAATGTTGAAGTAATGCGTGCAAGCTCAGGTTAGGGCTGAACAATATTTTAACAAGCGGTTCACTTCCACAGCAACACACTGTGGGTGTGGCTGTGGCTTTTTGTTTGTTTTTTGGTTAGCATTGTTGGTTCATTGTTTCACATTTATAGTGTACAAGGAAACATGCTGGGATAATGATTGCAAATTTTGTGAAAATAAGGATATGCTTAAAGGGAATGTTGCACCTTTGTATTAGTTATAAACTGAGATTGCCATTATCTTGGGTCCGTATTTAAATGCCTAAATTACTAAGGTCATTTTTCCCAAAACTTAACCGTTTTTAAGCAATTTAATTTACCATTTGAAACATGACTCCAGGCTGGTGGCAGCTGCTGATGGGCTGACAGCCACTTTTTCAGCGAATCCCACTTTGTCAGCCAGTCAGCGGCGGTCTATAGCTCTATAATGACGTCATTCACCAAAATCTAAAGCTTAATTTGTATAAAGTTAAGTGACTTTTTCGAGTGAAAAAATATCATTATCGTTTTCAGCAGCACTTAATTCATATTTTCTACTACATCCAGCGTATATTTGACAACTTTCAGAAAGGTGAAACATTCCCTTGAATCTGAACGGTCTGGTCCAGGCCTGTGCCTCAATATTATGAATTGGACCAGGCCTGGTCTGGGTCTGGGCTTAGTGTTCATGGGCCCTGGCCGGGCCGGGCTGGGCGGTGGTGGGCCCGTGACGAACTCTGGTAGCAATCAAATTGGCGTTTAGGGGCGCGGTTTCCGGGTTAGGACAACATCGAGCCGCCGACGCCCGCTACTCCGTCAGACCGAGCGGCGGCGGTGGCCGCCGACCCACCCGACGCGACTACCAGCGAGCGGCCGGGGCCGGCGCTCGCCGCAACCGACCGACAACAAGATCGGCACACCTTGCAAGGGGAGGCCGCCACAGCACCTCTGGTCAGCGCTGCCGGCCAGCATCCGGTTGCACAGGCGCACAACGCAACTGAAGTGACACGCCAACCTCATGGCTCTGATACGATTGGACGCGGGGCCTTATACATCATGGCGTTGAACATTTTAAGCCTAAAACCTAAGATTTTAGACCTCCGTCATGATTTAGAATTATTAAATTGTGATATTGCTGTGCTCACAGAAACATGGCTTCGCCCCGAAACTTGCTCAAGCTTCGTCACGTTCCCGGGGTTTTCTCTGCACCGTGCCGACCGTCCAGACGGTAGTGGTTACGGGGGAATAGCTGTACTGATAAAAAACAATTTGAAAGTAAAACCACTTAAATCAGTTGTAGGTGCCAAAACGACGGCAAAATAGAAACGTTTTGGTTACAAGTCAGTAACTCGCACGGTCGTCGTTTTAACCTAGGTTGCGTATATAGACCTCCTCGACACACCGTAGCCGCCATATCAGCCGACCTCGATTTTCTTGGAACTCAAGTGCAACGCGTGTTTCTTTCGTCCACTGACAATATTGTAATAAATGGCGACCTTAACTGCAACCTTCTAGCGTCCGACAACGATATATGTAAATCGAGATTTAATCAGTTCCTAGACAGCCTGGCCCTGCACCAGCACGTGACTAGTCGCACATACGAGTCTGGATCTCTACTTGATGTGTTTGTGTCCAATACGGGAACCTTTTTGAGTGACGTATCTGTCTGCCCATGTCCCTATAGTGATCACTGTATCATACAAGCTAAATTGTCCATCCCCAAGCCTCGCCGTAAGCCGATTTTCGTCTCATCTAGGCGCCTACATCGCATTAATATATCGGCTTTTCACGCTGCTCTCAGAGCCACTGACTGGAGTGGAGTGTTCTCACGCGTGGAAGTGTCAGACCAGTGGTCTGCATTCATGAATTGTCTCCTCCCCATCCTCGACCATCACGCACCTCTAAAACGTATCAAAATTCGTAACCCTTCCGCTCCCCCTGTATCTGACACCACTCGCAACCTGATGGCACAGCGTCGCAGACTTCTTGTCCATAGTGGTAGGACCCCTGAGTTCATTGCGCTTAACAAACAGGTCCGTTCTGCCATTCGTCACGACACAAGGCAGGACATCGCCAGGAGAGTGCGTGAGCTGGGTCCTACCACCATATTTCGGAATGTACGTCAAATCATAGCGGGCAAGAAGTCTGCCGACCGCATCGTGCCAGAGGCCACCCCTGACGAGCTAAACCAGTACTTTGTGGGCGTTGGTCCCCGGGTTGCGAGTGAGGTCCGGGCCAGGGGTGAGCCCCCCTCTCTCCCTGTCCGTCTACCTCGTGTCGGCACATGTGCCTTCAAACTACAGCCTATCTCTCTGTCCGCTCTCCGGTCCTTCCTCAACTCAATGCAAAATTCAGGGGCCTGTGGTGCTGACGGCATCTCTATTCAGGTAATAAAGCTTTGCTTTGCTGCTATCGGCTCCGTTTTACTCCATATTATCAATACTAGCCTATCTTCCGGCGAATACCCAGCGCCCTGGAAACATTCCATTATTCATCCAATACACAAAGCCGGCAGCCAGTCCGAAGCTTCCAATTTTCGCCCTATCTCCATTGTATCTGCCTTCCCAAAGCTCATTGAGCGTATTGTGCAACGTCAGCTTTACTCATACATGTCGGATAACCACCTGTTCTCATCCCAGCACGGGTTCCGCTCCCTGCTCTCTACTGAGACCGCCCTTCTGACTGTTTCTGATCACATCCTCTCGGCTATTGACCACCAGGAACTCACCCTTCTCTGTCTCCTCTATTTATCCAAGTGCTTCGATGTCATCGACCATTCTATGCTCCTCTCTAAACTACGTACATATAACATCGATCCCACCTGGTTTACATCATACCTCTGCGGTCACACTCAGTCTGTCTGTACGGCTGATGGGAGTGGGAACCTTCATTTCTCCAGGCCTCTCCCCAACTCTATCGGAGTTTTTCAAGGCTCGTCTCTTGGGCCTTTACTTTGTCAAATATTCGCTAACGATATGTGCCTGTTCGCGGGGGATGTTCATGTGGTCCAGTACGCTGATGACACTCAAATTTTGTTATCCGGCAAAAAACACCAACTCAATGATCTGGTCAGTAAATTGGAGGACACCCTGAGATACCTGGTTTCACTCTCATGGTCTCAAAGTAAATACAAGCAAGACCGAATTAATAGCGTTCGGATTCCGCCAAAATTGTCGCGACCTTTACCCTGTTGCTATTCAGTTCCGCGAAGACATAGTACAAGAGAGCCCATAAGTCAAAAATTTAGGTGTTCTGTTTGATAAGCACTTCACATGGGACTCACACGTGTCTTCCCTGGTAAAAAAAAAATGTAGTGGTATCCTCATTAGGCTATCGCACGTGCGGCACAGCATCCCCCGCGAGCTGTTGCCACTTCTTGTAAATGCCTCGGTCGTTACACACGTTCGGTACTGTTTAGCAGTATTTGGCAATGGCTCGCAGAGGAACATACAACGCCTTGACAAAATTCTAAATTTTGCCCTTCGTGTCATATCTGGCAAACGTAAATTTGATCACATCTCTGACGTGCGAGCTGAGCTTGGCTGGCCCACTGCCCAGCAGCTATACAGACAGCACTCCCTAAATCTACTACACAAAATTCGAAACACCGGGGAACCACAGGCTCTTGCTTCCCAGCTTCATGTCAATTCTGATCTCCGCTCCCGCTCTACGCGACAGAACTCTGACCTGGCCCTTCCACGCGTGAGGACAGAGGCTGGCAAGCGCCGATTTCTATATCATGTTGTGCAAAATTACAATGAGCTGCTTTTAGCGACACGTCACTCAGCCATGCCCGCATTCAAAAGAGCGATACAGAACATGCCTCAACCAGAGTAGCCTGATGTATATAACGTAATGTGCGTGTGAGAGCATTGCAGTGTATGTGATGTAATGTGTATGTGAGAGTATTGAAGTATGTGCTGTATGGGAGTATGTGCTGTAGTGAAACTGTCTTCATTTTATATTAGGATGAGTGTATCATTCGTGTTGTCCATGCTTGTATGTGGCTCCGGAATAGCCCGCTTCGGCGTGGATGGGGTCCAACGTCAAATACAATGCAAATACAACATCAGAACATTCTGGCGACTACGCTCGTCTCGTGTCTCGAAGCGTCACTCGCCGTCAAACTTTACATCAACTTACATTTACATGTTGGGGCTTATCCTGATTTTAAAGCAGACCTCAATGTATGCAAGACTCAGGGGATTTTGCTTGGTTCGTTAAGATTTGCCATGAAATAAAATAAAATGAAAAGCGAAAAAAGGGGTTTTGTTAAATTTAGTCAAGGGAAATTAACGTACAACCGGCCTTGGGGGGGTGGGGGGATAAAAATACAATTCTGTGCATATACTTCGCCTGCAACGGGTGATCTGGCAATCTGCCCTAAAACTTTAGTTTTGGTTGCGTTTTTCATATGCTAGGAAAGGTTAACGGGGAAAACCAATGCCAGATTCGACAAATTCAGAAAATTTCGGTTCCGGGCAGTGCAATATGAAGGGAAAATGTGACCCTTCATTTTTTTTAATCCGGCAGGTTGTGCCGGCACTGTGGACTGCCGAAACATAACAAATTTCCAGTCCTGAAGCCATTATTATAACACACACAAAAAAAATCGAGCCAGCGGCTCGATTTTTTTAAATTATAAGAATGGCCTCTATTTATATTTTTCAGCCCTGATTTGATGATAAGAGCCGTTTTTCCAAATGCTCCAGTTTTCCACTGTGGATAGCTGGATTTGGACTGCTGCAAAGTCAATTTTTACGATAAATTGTTAATGTTTTTTGTTTGTTTTGTTTTTTGTTGGGGGTGGGGGCATGGCCTTGTTGCCCCCCCCCCCCCCGCCCCCCCCCCCCCCCCCCTCCCTGGATACGCCAGTGTAATTGCTATTGATTTGTATGGTCCTATATGATAGAGTGCAAATATGAAATAAGTGAGGACAATTTATTTGAAGTTGGTCCTTGAGCTGGGGTGGAAAGTAAAACAGTTGTTAATTTAATCATCATCATCGAGGTCGTGACGCTGACTGTCGCATCGGCCACCCGGTGAGAGTAAACTCTGCTTCGTTTTTTTTTACTAGCTTCGCTGTCATTGCCATGTGCTTATTGGATTGTCCTGGATCCTAATTTACATATGGGGACATCACAAATTGATAATAACGATATCTTCGTCACGTTCTTCGCTGACTGACTATTGTGCCATAGCCTGGCTGATCTACCGCGAGCGTCTGAGTTCGTTCATTCTCGACTGTCGAGGCCCAGCACCGTGACACGCTGACGACCCGCTAATTACTAAGTGGACGAGTTAGGTACCGGATAATGCGCCACTGGGTTGTCGGGGGTGGTCGATGGATCAGTCGCCACCTCCTGCTCCATTTCTGTGACAGCCACGTTTCCCTAGCCTCGGTGTCTTATTTAACCTGCAGGCCCTAGCCTCGGTGTCATATTCAACTGCATGCCCTAGTCTCTGTGCCATATTCAACCTGCAGGCCCTAGCCTCGGTGTCATATTCAACTGCATGCCCTAGTCTCTCTGCCATATTCAACCTGCAGGCCCTAGTCTCGGTGTCATATTCAACTTGCAGACCCTAGAATCGGTGTCATATTCAACCTGCAGGCCCTAGACGCGGCGTCGGCACTCGGCAGTGCCGGGCGACCATTCAGCTGACTCCCAAGATGGCGGCCAGACCGGACGCGAGGCGAGGCGAGACCCGGGATCGTTACTTGGGCGAGGGGAGGGGAGCGGAGATAGCCGTAGCCAGAAGAGAGTAGGTCCCGCCATGACAACCGCCTTCGGAAAATATCGCCATCGTAGAGACGGTAACGAACGAATGCTACGAGGGAAGGTCCAGTAAAGACCGTTTCAGTCAGGAATCTCAGAGTCCAGCGGATTGAAATCATGGTAACGGAGTAATAATAAATATGTCTCCTCGGCTCTGGTCTATCAGACGGCGGTGGTTATAACGGGTCCGTTGCCCGTCTCCGTATCGGCCGCCTCTGCTCCACCAGTCCCGTCATCCCGAGGTTCCCGGGCGCCCGTCCGCGCGGCTCGGTCGGCGGCGGCCATCGCAGCAGACAGCTGATTGGCTGAGCAGCCTACTGGAGCGGTGTGGTGCATGGCGTTCGTCCGCCAGCCCGTCCGCCCGTCCGCCCGTTCTCCCTGCCACGTCCCGTCCGCCCGTCCGCCCGTCCGCCCGCTTTCCCGGCCACGTCCCTTCCGCCCGTCCGCCCGTCCGCCCGTCCGCCCGTCCGCCCGTCCGCCCGTCCGCCCGTCCGCCCGTCCGCCCGTCCGCCCGTCCGCCCGTCCGCCCGTCCGCCCGTCCGCCCGTCCGCCCGTCCGCCCGTCCGCCCGCCCGTCCGCCCGTCCGCCCGTCCGCCCGTCCGCCCGTCTGCCCGTCCGCCCGTCCGCCCGTCCGCTCGTCCGTCCGCCCGTCCGCCCGTCCGCCCGTCCGCCCGTCCGCCCGTCCGCTCGTCCGTCCGCCCGTCCGCCCGTCCGACCGTCCGACCGTCCGACCGTCCGCCCGTCCGCCCGTCCGCCCGTCCGCCCGTCCGCCCGTCCGCCCGTCCCCGTCCCGGTCCCCGTCCCGTGCATGCGTTTGCCCCTCTGCCTGTTCGTTTGACCGTCTTTCTGTCCTGTCTGTTCCCTTTGCAATTGGCAGTCTGTCAATAATTTGACAACGCAACTACACATCTGCCAACTCGTCTGTTTGCCATACTGTCCTCCTGTCTGTCTGAATCTTTTCTCAATCCTCGAGGCAGTCCACCCTTGTTTCTACTGGTCAATCTCTATGTAATTTCGCCAGTCTCCTCACCTGTCCGTTTGTTGATTCGCTCGCATGTTTAACCTGGTTTCAGCCTGTATGCCTGTCTGTCTCTATCAGCCCACCTGACAGCTTGTCTGTTCTCCTGCCTGTCAGTGTCCACTGTCCGTCCTCCTGCCTGTCCTCCTGCCTGTCACTGTCCACTGTCCACCCTTCTGCCTGTCAGTGTCCACTGTCCGTCCTCCTGCCTGTCAGTGTCCACTGTCCGTCCACCCGCCTGGCAGTGATCACTGTCCGTCCTCCTGCCTGTCAGTGTCCACTATCCGTCCTCCTCAGAATCAGAATCAGAATCAGAATCAGATTTATTAAGAACATTTCCAGTAAACTGGCTTTTCCATGTTCCTATCACAAGAGGACATGTCCAAAACTTATATCGCATCACGCATCAGATATCATCCTACATCACATAAAATACATCGTCGTTTGAGTGCAACACACCACAGAAATCACACTTCATCAACGCCACAACCACGCCTGAGGGCTGCGTCTTGGACATTCCATTGTTTCAGGGCTCTATATTGAAAAGAACGGCGCGCCAGCTCTGTTCTCACCCGCGGTAACTGCAGGAGGGGTGCCCCTGATGAGCGTGACGTGCGGTTCGTTACCTGAGTACGGAACACGATCAGAGCTTTTAAAGCATCTGGCGTGTCCTCCCTAGTAATTAACCTATGGATGAGGGCAACGTCAGCAGCCGCAATCATGCCCTCTATAGACGGCCAGCCGAGCTCGGAAAGAGTGGCCGAAATATGGTCGCGTCGTTTTAGGTCCGATACAATGCGTGCCGCAAAATTGATCACTTTCTGCAGCCGCGCTCTCTGAGTGGCACAACCACCTCCCCAAACACACGCACAATATCTCACAAGGGGGAAAACTAGCGTCTCGATTAAAAATGTTCTGAGCTCACGAGGCACTTTGCTACGCAGCTTGCACAGGCCCACGAGCACATGATTGCAGCGCTGCACAGTCATCGTCACATGGTCTTCCCAGGTGAGTGCAGGATCGAGGACCACGCCCAGTACTTTGACTTTAGGAGCGGATGTTAGAGTGTGATCACCAAAACGGATAGTGATATCTCGAGTCCTCCTGCTGCGCGTTTTGAAGAAGAGGAACTCGGTTTTAGTTGGATTAATTTTAAGGCTGTTTTGAGTGAACCATGTGAGAGCAGTAGCCAATGTGCTCTCTATTCTGGTTTTGAGTTGTTCGACGTCACTTGGTACTTCAGAATCGATAAATTGAGCATCGTCGGCATACAAAATTATTTTCCCATGAGTGATATGTGATGCAAAATCATTAGTAAAAATCAAGAACAGTACTGGTCCTAGCACCGAGCCCTGCACCACACCGTGAGTCACAGGCAGAGGTTGTGGTGATCCCCCTCGAACAGTCTGGGAGCGATCAGAGAGCCAGTCCCTAAACCAATGGCTGTCAACCCCGTACCATCCTAGCTTTTCCAGAAGCATACCATGTCGCACACTATCGAATGCCTTAGAGGTGTCGGCCGTCACTAAAGAGGCCACGCGGCCAACATCGATCTGGTGGGTTGCGTATGCGACTGCGTCCAGCATGGCATGCTCCGTGGAGTGTCCCGGACGGAAACCGTATTGCTGCGGGCACAGTATGTTGTTTTCATGTAAATACGTTACTACTTGGGTGCATACAATTCGTTCACATAACTTTACCAATACTGATAAGATGGACAAGGGTCTATAGTTGTTCGGATCTGAGCGGTCGCCTGACTTAAATGTTGGCAGCACAGTCGCCGTTTTCCACATGTTCGGTACCTGGCCAGTCACAAGCGAGCAGTTAACAACAATAAGCAAATGCGGTCCAACTACAGGAAACGTCATTCTCAGCATCTGTATCGTGACGCCGTCGGCACCAGATGACCGCGACACTCCCATCCGTCCCAGGGCAACCGACAGCTCCGGCAGCGTAGCAGGAGCCACCCGGAACGCGCTCGCACACACTCGGGGAGGGCGCGGCCCAAGAATCTCTCCCTCGACCGCGGCCGCAGCCAGTGACTCGGCCACAGCGGGGCCGACCGAGGCGAAATGGGCATTGAGCCTGTCTGCCCACTCGCGTGTCCCCTCTGCGGGGTCCGCTGCGGTGTGAGTCGGCTTCTTACCCGCCATGATGTACCGCCTTATGTTAGGCCAGGTTGCTTGTCGGCTGTTCTTAAACGTCGTCTTGAAATATGATGAGCAAGCACTGTACTGAGCGCTTTTTACGGCGTTTCTGCAGGACCGGTACTTCTCACGTGAGTCTGCACATGGATTCGCATCCCTGTCAGTGCGTGCGATATCCCTTTCTTTCATCTTATCTCTAAGGTCATCGCTTTCGGAGAGCCAGGGGCACGGTGGGTGACGGACTCGGATGCGTGTGAGCGGCATGTGCTTGTCAATGTTGCGGTTCCATGCGGCGAGAAACTTGTCGAGCTTTTCATCTGGGCACGTAGAGTTATATACAGGAGTCCAGTCATCTATGAGCATATCCAGCCTGAGTGCATCCGGACAGAGTTGTCTGGTTGCCCGGACGGTTATATCAGTGGGCCGTCTTCGTACACGGGCTCCCTTGACCTGCGCAGTGATCATATCGTGATCGCTGATATCGCATGTGATCACCTTCGCGTCGCTTGTCAGGTCCGGGGTGTTGGTAATCAGGTGGTCCAGTAGAGTCGGGGTCGGGCTGGGATGTGTCGGCGTGTTTATCAACTGCGACAGGCTGTACTCCGTCAGCAGCTGCTGGTAAGCCGACACACCCGGTTTGTTGGTGCTCATCAGGTCAAAGTTCGTGTCCCCGAGCAGGTAGGAGGGTTTGTTTTTGGCGAGCACCTGTGTGAGCTGGTGGCTCAGGTCCTGCAGTGACGGTGAGACTGTGGCGCTGGGTGGTCGGTATACGACTCCGACTATGATCGGTCGGCGGCTCACGACCTGTACCCACAAACACTCAAGGTCAGTGGATTTGATCGAGAGCCTCTCGACTGCGAGGGAGTCTCGGAACAGGATGCAGACTCCTCCACCCTTTCGGACGGGCACCCGGTTTGGTCTTCCCCTGTCTCTCCTTATCATTGAATACCCGGGGAAGATGAGGAAGCTGTCACTTATGTCAGATGTCAGCCATGTCTCCCCCACGCACAGAATGTCGATTTGGTGCGTCGCCAGCAGATCCCTCACATTGTCCAGGGATGGCATGATAGATCTCACGTTTAGGTGACTTATAGTGAGAACGCCGTTTCTGTCATCGGTGGTGTTGCACGAGTTAGTTTGCCGCAGAGTCAGCCGTGGCGGCTCCACCAGGCAGCGGGTCACGCAGCCGATCCCCGGTGCATATGTGACCCGGTCCGTGGACGGTCCCGTCCCGGCCGAGCTCGGCCGGTACCCCACCTGCACTTGAATGGCCTGGCTCTCGGTCCGGGCGGGGCTCGGGCCCTGTGCCGGGGCTGGCTCCGCACGGCCGGTCGCTGGTGCGTCAGATCGGACCGAGCGGTCGCCCCGTCGGTGGTCCGTCTCATGTGTCGGTTGGCGATCTACACGACGGGGCGACGAGGCCCCAGCGCCGGGAGCAGTCGGCTGGACGCCGCTCCCTCCGCGCCCCGTACCGGTGGCGCGTCCATGGCTGGCAGTGATGACCCCTGTTCCAGAGGCGGGTTCAGGGCCGGTGAGGGGGATCAGAGCGCGGCCGTGGTTCAGGCGTCGTTGATGTTCATCGTCGATGGCGTGACGACGACGTGCCTGAACGCGGTGGCCGGCTCTTCTCCCCCTGCGGTGCCGCCTTACGCCGCCACTGCCCGGGAGGGCACCGGGTGCCGAATGATGTATGGCACCGGGCGGCGGAGGGTCGGCCATGTAGTTCCCCGGTCCGGTGCGCGGGCTGGTGTCGGCGCCGACGACGGTATACTGGAGACGGTAGGGGAGTGCCCGGCCTTGTGATTGGTCGAGACGGCGGTGGTAGATTCTTCCGAGAACGGTAGAATATAGTTTCGGCGAGCGAGGCCCATGGCCAAAATTGACAATACTAATCGAGGCTCAAATATAGAACACTAAAGAAAAGAGGCACGAAAATCACTTCGTGCAGTCCACAAACACTACCTGCTAACACGAGACAAATCTTGCAGATGGCCAACACTTAAAACCGCACGAAATCACTAGAAAACTGGGGAGCGACGCGAGGGGGCGGCTGCCGGTGGAGGCGCTCAGCTGACCACTCCTGTCTGTCAGTGTCCACTGTCCGTCCTCCTGCCTGTCAGTGTCCAAAGTCCGTCCACCCGCCTGGCAGTGTCCACTGTCCGTCCTCCTGCCTGTCAGTGTCCACTGTCCGTCCTCCTGCCTGTCAGTGTCCACTGTCCGTCCACCCGCCTGGCAGTGTCCACTGTCCGTCCTCCTGCCTGTCAGTGTCCACTGTCCGTCCTCCTGCCTGTCAGTGTCCACTATCTTTCCTCCTGCCTGTCAGTGTCCACTATCTGTCCTCCTGCCTGTCAGTGTCCACTGTCCGTCCTCCTGCCTGCCAGTGTCCTCTGTCCGTCCACCTGCCTGGCAGTGTCCACTGTCCGTCCACCTGCCTGGCAGTGTCCACTGTCCGTCCTCCTGCCTGTCCTCCTGCCTGTCAGTGTCCACTATCCGTCCACCTGCCTGGCAGTGTCCACTGTCCGTCCTCCTGCCTGCAGTGTCCACTGTCCGTCCTCCTGCCTGTCCTCCTGCCTGTCAGTGTCCACTATCCGTCCACCTGCCTGGCAGTGTCCACCGTCCGTCCTCCTGCCTGTCAGTGTCCACTATCCGTCCACCTGCCTGGCAGTGTCCACTGTCCATCCTCCTGCCTGTCATTGTCCACAGTCCGTCCTCCTTCCTTTCAGTGTCCACTGTCCGTCCTCCTGCCTGTCAGTGTCCACTGTCCGTCCTCCTGCCTGCAGTGTCCACTGTCCGTCCTCCTGCCTTTCCTCCTGCCTGTCAGTGTCCACTGTCCGTCCTCCTGCCTGCCATTGTCCACAGTCCGTCCTCCTTCCTTTCAGTGTCCACTGTCCGTCCTCCTGCCTGTCAGTGTCAACTATCCGTCCTCCTGCCTGTCAGTGTCCACTGTCAGTCCTCCAGCCTGTCAGTATCCACTGTCCGTCCTCCTGCCTGTCAGTGTCCACTGTCCGTACTCCTGCCTGTCAGTGTCCAATGTCCGTCCTCCTGCCTGTCAGTGTCCACTGTCCGTCCTCCTGCCTGTCCTCCTGTCTGTCATCCTGCCTGTCCACCCGCCTACCTGCCATCCGCCTGGCCGCCTACCTGCGAACATTATCCAGTGGATTTCTGTTCTAGCGTATATAGGTGGAGAACATGCCATTTTGAAGAGCCGATTTCATAGGCAATCAGCTTTCATTTTCTCAGTTCAGTTCGGTTTTCGATTTGCATTATTCGATACATATTTCAGATTGTTGACAATGACTTGTCCCTCTATGCACCGCAGGCGCACGTAGTTCAGTACGCTGACGACATTAATTTTTTTTTTCAGGCAAAAATGATCCCTCTCACATCTCATTGCTACCATGGAACTTTATCGTCTCTCGAATACTTTATGAATACTTTATCGTCTCTCGACACCTGTTCCCCGGTTCCATGACACCCGTTCTCAAAGTAAATACCGGGAAAACAGAGCTAATTGTCTGGTTTCCGTCAACATTTTCGTGGCATGATCCGGACCACTATTCGGTTCCGCCAGGGCATAGTGCGTGAGAGCCCCACGGTGAGGAATATTGGAGGACTGTTCGACATGAACCTTTCATGGGAATCGCACGTCAAACAATATAATGGCATCCTCATCGGCCTGTCTCATATGCGTCATCAGATCCCCTCGTCATTTCTACCTGTTATAGTCGACGCCCTGGACCTGTCGCACGCCAGATATTGCTTACCGGTTTTTGGTAACGGATCAGAAAATAAACATGCAGCGCCTCCAAAATATAATCAATTTTGGCTTGCACACTGGATCCAAATTTAACTAATGTCGCTTCAATTTGCCTATCTCAATTTGAAACTCATAAAGGCGAGTCTATCTTTTCAAAGGATTCAGCGTGGCCATCAGCCATTGTGGGGTGTCCATATTGGAATTCGGCTCGGCCAAGACTGATCGCGTCATACGGCCCTGTCTGGCTGGTACCGTCACGTGCGGAAGGCCCCCCCCCTCACAGACCGCCCGCGCCAGACCCCTCTTTACGGTGGTCCTGTGACCGGAGACCGGGTTAAAGGAGCTGGGCCGGGGCACCAACGCTGACCGGGAGTTCGGCGGGCAGGCACAAAATTAGGCCCCCGGCTTCCGACCCTGCGGAGGGTCCCACAGTTTCGACATCGTCTGGCGTTGCTGCGCAGAAGGCTGGTGGTCTGGTGGCGGGTCAGGACCAGGTCAGACCGTAAGTCAGGGTGGCGTTTGTCGTCACCCCTAAAGCAGGATTCACACCGGATGCGTTTTGATGCATGCACATGCATCTGCGTCCGTTTAACTGCATCCGGTGTGAATCCATCCTTACACCTCGTCAGTGGCGGCCGCAAAGTTGGTACGTGGTGCGCCGCTCCTTCAGCTCATGGTTCGGACGGGTTTGGACGGGCCTGGCCGCCAGACGCCGCTGCTTCAGCTCATGGTTCGGACGGGTTTGGACGGGCCTGTCCGCCAGACGCCGCAGCTTCAGCTCATGGTTCGGACGGGTTTGGACGGACCTGTCCGCCAGTCTGGCATCGGACATACGATGAGGGGACACATCTGGAACGTGGTTTATATAGCCAGGAGGCACGGCTGGGATAGGACACACCGCCGGACCATTGGGGATGTTCCAGCGCCCTCACCCGGATTAGGTTGAGGCCTTATTTTCTCCACCGGCCGTTCCCGCGCCTCAACTAAAATCGGTTGAGCCTCCACCAACCTCAACCGGATGAACACAATCTCAACCGCTCGTCGAGCGGATGATATCGGGCGAAGTCGGATTACGGCAGCTATATGGCGCACCAGTGACAAACTTTTTAATAAAAAAAAATCGGCGCCATTCGCGGAAAGAATTGTGGACAGCTTTTGCATAAATTCCATTGTTGTGTATATCTATGTTTAATGCACGGTGGATGCAAATACCTCAACAAATTTCTGACACGCACAGTAAAACGCAAAACTGCGAAGAATAAAATAATGTCTGTATTAAGGCAGCCGCACACTGCGTTATTCGGCGCGTGATATCGCGGAATAAAGCTGGTCCGGAAGAGATTTTTCTGTGCTAAACACCGCGGAACCGCAGAATGTCGCAGTGATATCGCTCGCCGAATCGCCCAGTGTGCGGCTCGCATTACAGCGGAGACCGTGACCGTGACCGTGAATTCGCACCCAAACAAATGATGGCCAACAGCTGATAATTCCACCAACAGCTGATAATTATCTACCGCTCGTTTACCGCGCGCCGCTCCACCGCACCTCCACCGGGCACGCCTCAACCTATTCCGGGTGAGGGCGGGTGAGGGCGCTGGAACAGCCCCATCGTCTCGGCACCCTCCTTCCGGTGCCGCTATACGCCTTCCCACTGCGTCCAGGGAGTCGGCGTGGCGGGGGGCCGGCGCGGGGCGGCGGCGGATCAGGCCTGGTCAGCCGGCCCTGGTCGGGCTTCCGCCCGGCCCCCGCTCGGGAGGCGTCTGAGATAGCGGCCATGCCAGCAGAGGCCGCTTCAGTAAGACTACTGGGCGTTCCCCACTGAACAAACCAGCCGGAATGTAATTAATTTTGACGATAAGGACCATGGTGTTTGCGTCGACTTGTGCGGTATAGCGAAAAGAAAGGTTGGGATTCTCATCAATCTCGTTGAAATTGACAGCCCCCTGGCTGGCCAGACGCCCACAGGGACATTTGAGCGCATTCAGTCGACTAACGGCTTGGTGCCGTTAATGGAAGTCGCCCGCTCGGCGGCGAAAACACTCTAAATACGGATGGGAAGGGAAACGAAAAGTGGGGGACGGCCGGGACCGGGGCCGTGGCTGGTTGGGTAGCGATGACCAGATGTCTTGTGTGTCTGGTCCGTCAGATGGTGTCAACTTGCTAGACTGGACACACCAGAGTATGTGAATATCAGCCGGTGCAGGGCCCAATTACTTCCTACAAGTTACTACAAGTCCAGGGCCTTCATTACTTCCTCCTTTCTTGAGCCTGCTGTCAACCAAGATTGCTGGTATGGTTATCGTTCGACTACACGTACACATGAGACAAGTATTGCTGAAGCTTTTTAAAAATAATGCACCAGAAAGGTGGCGGAATTTCGATACCCTCCAGATGTGAACTTATATATTATATAATAGTAAATAGTAATAGTCCGACCAACTTAACCAATACACCCAGGGAAGAAAGTTGCGATAAAACAATCAATACCAAATGCTGTCGTATTGACGCCTGACCGGGTTTTGAACGAAGAAGTATGTCGGGTGATAATATTAATAGTAGTAATAGTAATAACGGGTGATGTAGTTGAATAATCATCTTGCTGCTCTGTGTTTTTAAACTGATGCGTGATCTGGCATGCGCTAAATGACGTCGGACTGCCCCTTCCTTTGAATCACCAATCTTCAGTTGTTCACCATGCCCTTGATCGTTGCTCCTTTCCAATAGGCTGACACCATGTTGATGAATAAAGTATTCATGAATTTCGTCACACCGTTTCGACTGATTACTTCAGTCAGTCACTCTCTGCGAACTAGCCGAAAAACGCATTTTGAGTAATCTGAGCACGAATATGTAGTAGAAGGCTCAGCAAAACATTGCTTCAATGCTGTATAAAACGTCACTTTGATCTTGTTGCATATTTAATCAAATGAGTTGCTTCTATTTGATTTAGTTATGGCTTATAGCATGAGCCGAAATTCACTCGATTATGCTCGTCATTTTTCAACATAAATGTATTATTTTCCAAAGCGACTTCCTTCGGTACTGCATCCTTCGCACACGTCTGAATGACATCTCTTCCCTCCCGAACGAAAGTTAGTTCGACAGGATACAGTTCGAGTGGCCCTGGACAGCATGCACTATGAGAACGCCACCCGTGTCAGCCAGGTGGCCAGCTGGCTCTCTTATCAGCTGGATGACCAGGTGTACGGAAGGACAGTGCCCCGCATCTACATCTACATCTACTGCCGGCCGCCAAGAACAGTTCATTAGAGAGGTCCAGTCTGGCTTCAGATGGTTCTTGGGGACTCAGTAACATGGGAGGGGGCTCTCCGGCAGACCCTTAGTATAGTATAATGACTAGCAGATGTTCCGACCGACCAAGTCAGATCTCTGGGAGTGATGAGCAAAGAGAGCTGGTAAGCTTACCACCGAATACGGTATGGTGCTAACTGCACCAACTGCGCCAACAAACTGCCAACTGGTAAACAGTCCAATACGAATCACACCCTGCACCGCTTTGATGCGGACGTTTTCAGGAAGGCCAGTGTTGGAGAGTGACCGTCGGCCCTGTCCAGGGTGTCCGGTGCTCGCCCAAGACCGGAATATTGGCCAGTGTTAGAGAGTGACCGTCGGCCCTGTCCAGGGTGCCCCAGACCGGAATACTGCCCAGTATTGGAGAGTGACCGACGGCCCTGTCCAGGGTGTCCGGTGCTCGCACCAGACCGGAATATTGGCCAGTGTTGGAGAGTGACCGTCGGCCCTGTCCAGGGTGTCCGGTGCTCGCCCCAGACCGGAATATTGGCCAGTGTTGGAGAGTGACCGTCGGCCCTGTCCAGGGTGTCCGGTGCTCGCCCCAGACCGGAATATTGGCCAGTGTTGGAGAGTGACCGTCGGCCCTGTCCAGGGTGTCCGGTGCTCGCCCAAGACCGGAATATTGGCCAGTGTTGGAGAGTGACCGTCGGCCCTGTCCAGGGTGCCCCAGTCCGGAATATTGGCCAGTGTTGGAGAGTGACCGTCGGCCCTGTCCAGAGTGTCCGGTGCTCGCCCCAGACCGGCATAGTGGCCAGTGTTGGAGAGTGACCGTCGGCCCTGTCCAGGGTGCCCGAGACCGGAATATTGGCCAGTGTTGGAGAGTGACTGTCGGCCCTGTCCAGGGAGTCCTGTGCTCGCCCCAGACCGGAATATTGGCCAGTGTTGGAGAGTGACTGACCGTCGGCCCTGTCCAGGGTGTCCGGTGCTCGCCCCAGACCGGAATATGGGCCAGTGTTGGAGAGTGACTGACCGTCGGCCCTGTCCAGGGTGTCCGGTGCTCGCCCCAGACCGGAATATTGGCCAGTGTTGGAGAGTGACCGTCGGCCCTCTCCTTGTCAACAGCTTGTCAACAATTGTCAAACCGTCGGACAGCTGACGGAAAGACAGGAAAAGATGGCCGCAATAGTATCCGTCTCCTGAGGCCATTCTTATCAATAATTTTCGGTTAGCACAAACTGAGATAATGCAACTTTGTCGGTTTTTACTTGAACAATTATTTGCATTGTGCATAATAGCGCAATTGACATGCATATTTTGTCTCTTTTATGATATATTTATGAATGACATTTATTAAAAATTTGATATGAGAACAAACTAACCCGATGCAAATTTGTGGTCCCTTGCTTGACCAATTTTTATTTGCACTACGCATGATAGTGCAATTAACATTTATTCTTCTGACACTCTTCTATGACACATTGTTATCAGCAGCCGTTGATAAGCCTGTAATTCATAGGAATAATCCATTGGATCGACTTAGCCGTTATTTTACATAATCTTTTCCGTTAAGATTCAAAGACATGAGACATTTTATTCCATTAAAATAGCTAGTCACCATCTCGGAACTTCTTCGTGGTTTAGATGCACATTGTGAGTTAAGTTACCAGCAGAGCTCTTTGCCTGGTGCTACACACATACTGTCAGATGAAGTCCCCAGCGGAACCTTTACATGGTGTTAGATACTGGCCGCCAGATGAGGTCTCCACAAAGGACTACAACGGCGATCAGCTTCCAAAATAGGGACCAACCAGGGGCGGATCCAGAAAATTTTCAAGGGGGAGGGTTCATAAATTGCAGTTACCGATGCTAAAATCTGAAAACTCAACAGATTTGGTCCAACATATTTTGAGGGTGCCCCTATTTCAGCATTTTGTTTTAATTGACAAAACGTTGCCTATAGGTATTTGCAATATCGGTGTTACCCTTTCTATCATTTAAAGTGCCGCGGATGGTGGTAAAATATGTAATTTGTACAGTCCATGGTGTCTCCAGACGGCGGATACAGAATTGACCAAGAAGGTAGGCGAGGTTCGATACCAGGAAGGGGGGGGGGAGGGGAGGAGGAGGGTGGTAGCTGTTTTTTACAAGCATTAAATCTGATGCATGTGATAGCAGTGTATTGTATTGCTTTGTATCTCGTGCGGACTTTCAAAATGTTCTTCAATGCAAAATAGGTAGCAGTTTGCGAAGGGAAGTGCTTGAAGAAAATTTCCCAAAAAGGCTGCCCTTAAACTTACCCACGCCGTGCCGGGGGTAGACTCCCTCCCCTAAGGTTTTGGAAGATAGTGGAAGAACAGCGGCGCGCAGCACCGCCGTTTTTGTCACAGCTGTTCGGGTATCAATTGCCCACATAATGCACAAAAAAATCATCGGGTCATCTCAGATCATGTCAGCAGGCCAGGTCACGTGACCCAACCTCCAAAAAAAAATTGTGGTCGTACCACAGTCACAGTTTTTGGATGACCGGTTTTACACTTACAGGATTTCATCAGGCCATATATATCTACAATTATTTAATCTTGGATTTTGTATATCCCTGACCTAAGGTCGGGTCAATTTCGTGACCTCCCATTATAAGCCAATGGGGAAATATTCAAATGCTTCCTATTCCAAGGATACGCAAGATATCAGTATAATTCCTTCTGGATCATGTTATTATAGGCCATTTCTGATGACCTAGGTGTCATTTTTGTTCAGTGACCCTACAGGGTCAACCGAGGTCATCCGAGGTCACCAACAGTTGCATTTCAATATTTCGACATAATGACGATAGAAAAGGGAAACCGACACCAATGTGTTTGTCTCGTCGAGGGACGTCGTTCCATATGCATTATGACCTACTTGGATCACCACTTGACCTTTACCTGAGGTAAAATGCTTAAGTTGACCTAACCTGGTCAACCTTAATATGAGCCGAAGCGCCTTGACGAGAAAAACACGATGGCATCAACATTATTTCCTTGTCGTTGTTAGGTAAAAAGCTATTAGTGAAAAACGGTATCTTAGAAAAATAGCCTTTTTGACATTTGATGAGCTCTGGAGCCTAAAATATTGACCTGAACTAAAATCTGAGGACACCCTGTCGATTGCATGATTCAAGAGCATTCAATTAATTTTTCTGTTTGTTCCTAGGTATCATAGGTCTTGTGATATCTGGGGGTTTCTGGAGCGGACCCCTAAAAATTTACCTTTGATGACCTCTGGTGACCTCAATATTGGCTTTAGGGAAAACAATATCTGAACTAAATTCCAATATGCTTGTCGAGAGCTTTTGAACGCATTTTCACTATAATCCGATGGATAAATATTTTGTTTTATGATTATCATTTCAGTGATCTATGAGGTCATTAACTGCCCAGACCAAACAATCGATATATTGTCAGATAGCTAATGCAACGACCAACATTTTAACTCTAATCAAATCATTTTATACTCATAACTTTGGTAATGATGACGGACAGAGCAAACTCGCTACTGTTGGACGTGGTCGATCTTAGGTCATTCACTTGACTTGGATGGTCACCCGTTTATCTGAAACATAAACATCGCATGCTGTTTGATTCCTCTCATGACAGGCAACATGTTGGTTCTTACCGCATTGCTCTATGTTGCTTAGCTTGGAAGTTAACAGGGCGTCTTTTTAGGACCCCGTAGGGCGAAGATGAGAAAAGGGTTAAAAGGGTTAATCACAAAATTATAAACACTTCAGTGCCGTTGCTTACCAGTTTCAAATACGTTTCATGGATTTCCAGCCATGAACCACATTATACAAAACCCCAAATGGCGGGCCGTATGGGTTCGTTCGCGACAAAACAAAACGATAGTCAACAAACATTGTTACATCGAGGATTTATCAGGACGTTCGTATGTAATATGCGCCGGGAAACAGCGCGTTTTTTGTGTCTTAATTTTGCACCATTTCGCATAAAATAGGTAGGTTTTCAGCAATTTGATGGGGGCATCAGGACATTGGTGCCCCGCCTCCCCCATCCTCCTGGATTCAAGGAGGCACGGTGCCCGGTGCCCCCCCCCCTCCCCCTGTTCCACCGTCAATGGAAGCGGATCTCGACTCTCGAAGGCCCTCAGCTCCACTCGAGTCCGATAAGTTGTTGCCTCTGGTATAAAGGCACGTTGGTGCCCAGTCATAGCCCAAGGGACGGGAGGCATGAAGGGCCCTGGATCTTCTAGATAAACGATACCTTTGTGAACCGTCTGGGAATAGCGGCGCACCGTACCAATGTGTTCTAACACGTCCGAAAATGAGGAGATAATTCGGTTTTCGACCATTTTGTATGGTTATATCTGGATTATAAAATGTCCAGTGCGTCTAAGAAGCCCTGAGAAACCATTTTATCCGTAACCATATTCGTTTTCAGAGCGTCACGATCAGTCGTAGTGTGAGCGGTCGCTGCGCTACGCACCAAACAGCATTTGTGAGGCCAATGTTTGAAGTCGTCTGAAATGCCCATCTCTCACTATATATGGTAGAACAAAGTAGCAATGGAAAGTGCAGAAGCTTAGCAATGCACTAGACGTGTTAATTGTTCCCTAAATATAACCACAAGTATGATATTAACAAAGAAAGAAGACACTGTTATTGCAGAGTTTTTGCAAGAACACACTTGTCAATACCCCTCACGCGGCACGCTCAGTGGTAGTCACACACGTGAGTCGGCACTGATCTCAAAAGGGGTAGGTTGGATGGGGCTACTCAGCAAAGAAGCCCGCTTGTCAATCGGACGTGAGGTTGCAGAGATATTTGCTTCTCAAAAACGTTGCCACGGGCCGGGTCGGCCGGGCCGCTGATATTCATTTTTGCCCTACTCTACGAAAGGACGAGCGAGCGCTGGTAATAAGAGTGCGTACCCACGGCGAGGCGCAGCCAGGGACCGGGCGGGAGGGCGGCAGGCTCCGCCCAGCCCTGCTCTGATTGGCGCGCGCGCCAACTGATTGGCGCGCCCCGGCCCATCAGTCCCGGCCCGGATGGCGGGTACAACTCGCGCGGTGTTCGAAACCGCGCGCCAGTACGTGACCCGGTCAGTTGTGTCCTGACTGGGTCGAGGTCTTGTCTTCCCCTGCACGAGCGCGAGAGTCCTTCAAGAAGGTCCTTCAAGTGAGACCACCCGGAGAAGTGGAAGAAGTGCTGTGCAAGTTGTGAAGGGAGAGCGCCGGGGACTTCACGATGGCTGGTGAGGAAGCCAGGCGACCTCCGTCTCTCGCGGAGGACCGGGAGGGTGCAGACCGGCCCCGACCTGAGTCGGCCGGCCCAGCCGAGCCGCGAAAGGAGGAGGCCGAAATCGCGGTAGCAGGCCCCGCTGAAGACACACGGCGCATGGGAGAGGACCAGGAGCTGGTGGTGGTGGATGACGAGCCTCAGCGTCCGGCGTCGCCTCGGCCCGGCCCGGCAGGAGTGGCACAGAGACGGAAGGTAAGGACGGGATCGGCGTGAGGCAACCGAGGTGCTTACTTGCAATCAACGATGTACAAAAGATGACTTAAACAACCGACAGTCAAAACGCTGGATTTTATCATGAACTATATGCTGAAATCGGTTAACTTATTAAAAACTCGACAGAAACATTAATAAAACGCGCGCAATCGCGTCTTTTCGCGGTTATTGTCCATACCATTGCATCCGGCCATGTCTGCTGGATGCAAGCCATGTTTTCCGCAATGTGTTCACTGAATGTTTCTGTTTGTTTCCAGAGGAGGTGCGCTGTATGCCGCGACATCTCCAAGGGCTATCACTTCGGAGCGTTCACCTGTGAAGGATGCAAGGTAATTCTAACAGCTCTTCTCCATTTTTCAACAGTCTGATCTCAGAACCAGGGTTGTGCTCGACTCATATTTTTGTTTGACTCGAGTCTGAATAATTATCGAAGGGACTTTGAATCAACTCTGACTGAGGCGGGTGGGATTTTTGTTTTAGTTGACTCAACTTTGACTCAAGCGGGGACATTTTTTTAGTCGACTCAACTTCGACTCATTTGCTTTTACCCCCGACTCAGCTCCGACTCATGGAGGTGGCGAAAGTTTCTTGAGTCGACTCATTTTGACTCGTGTTCGACTGACTTCACGACTTCGATTCCAATGTATTTTTTACTTGCAAAAACTCATTGGAATATTATATATAAATACTTCTTTGTATTTCCACTGGATCAAGCACATGATTTTTGCATTATCATAAATATATACAGCATCCAGCTGCATTGTAAGATATATTCAAATATTTACGTTCCCAGTAGCAATGATACCACTATAGTTAATTGCTCACTGGCGGATCCAGCATGTTTTTTTTTTGTTTTGTTTTGGGGGGTTGTCAAATCGGTGAGAGGCACTGGCAGATGCAGCTTTTCTCCGTGGGGGAGCATCTTTTTGTTGCAAAAGGTATCTCATTTTTTTCCGATTTGGGCTGGTCACCTTATTTTGGCATTCGAGCTTCCGAAATTCAGTTTTCAAATTCATAAAAATATGGATTTTTCCCGGAAAACGCTTTTTTGGGGGAAGGAAAGGGGTTCAAAAACCAAAATTACGGAAATTCGAGATAACAATTTGGGGAGAATGTTTTTCTTCTTTCTTTTGAAGTTTGGTATTTGCAATTTGCTTCAAAACTCATTTTCTACGATTTTTGCAAACATTTATCGTTTTTTCACCAAAAATGTCAAGACATGACGGCATTAAAACATCATTATCTACCAAAATAATACATCAATTTCATTGAAAGTTGGTGAGAAGACTTAGGCGTGATGCAGAATAATGTGTTAAAAGTTTCACGCTGATATATATCAAGGTTTTTAGGTTATTGAGAAAAACCGGGAGGGGGCTGACACTTCTGGTATGGTTTGAGCTAGAAGTACCTATCTCACCTAGGTACCTAGGTCTATAGTTTGCTTTATTGTAATTGCACAATTGCCATTGGAACCTGCGTGAGAATCACATGTGAATTTTGTACACACCGTTGTTACGCGTCCCAAAAAGTTATTTGGTTTGGTTTGTGGACCAAGCTCCGTATCCTCTTGTGACCAAGGGTATAATTGGAACTCTCACCCCGTTCTGAGGGGTATTGGGATCCGGGCAGACTTTTTCAGAGGCCCGCCGAGGGATTCAACCTCGGTCCCCGGCACACTAGGCAGGTATCTTACCACTGCGCGGAGCTGTTCCCCCGAAAATTTATTTCCACAAAAGCAACGAGTCATTTTTGACGACCATTTGCGCCGGAATAGTGTAGATTGGATTCCAAATTGATACCATATAAAGTGTTCTTCCTACGGGTAAAAAAAAACGTTTGTTCGAGCTTCAGTTCCGACCGTTAGCTTTCTGGCCTTCCATTTTCTTGTCCAGAGGCCATTATTATAAATACAAAATCATGCTGTGGCTCAATTTTGTTTTAAACAATGGCCTCAGGACCCGGCGCGGGAGATGTTTAGCGTCGAAACAGCGCTTCGGAAATGCAGCAACAAAGCCAAATAATATGCAGGTATTTTACACACTGCACAGTGGGGCCTTTTGCCGATTACCCAGAATTAATTCATGACGGCCACGCCGTCAACCGCAGTGCAACCAGCTGAGGTATACCAGCTGAACCAGCTGCGGCGCACATTTTGCGCACATTTTGACAGCAAAAACAGTTTAAGGTCAGGTCACAGAGTAATTAAGTCATAATGCAAGGTCCGCACGGTAGTCTGATCGCCATAAGGTGCTTTCGCGCTGCAGCTGTTTTATTTGCGTCAAATTGGACTCAGAATGGGCATGATGGTCAGATTCGGCTATTGATAGCCAGTCATGAGAATCATCAAGTCACCTGCCTAGGTCATGTCAGGTCACTGAAGAGCCATTTGATGTTGCTTAACGTTTTGCTTTGTTCGTCGATTTATATGATCCTGACGTGTCGTATTAACATATGTTGCATACACAAAACATTCGAAGACATTGCGATTGTCATCAAAAGACGGCCCTCTCATATTTCCATGTTTTTTCATTTCCAATTTTCGAATTTTCCAAATTTCAAATTTCCAGCAAATTGGCTGTAGTAATTAGAGTTCGCCACGGGTCGGGCTGGCCCTATGTGCGATGTGCCGGGCCTGGGCCGGGCCTCAACTTTAAGGAAATCACCGGGCTCTGGACGGGCATTGGCTGAGAATGTTGAAGTAATGCGTGCAAGCTCAGGTCAGGGCTGAACAATATTTTAACAAGCAGTTCACTTCCACAGCAACACACTGTGGCTGTGGCTTTTTTTTTTTGGTTAGCATAGTTTGTTCATTGTTACACATTTATAGTATACAAGTAAACATGCTGGGATAATTATTGCAAATTTTGTGAAAATAAGGATATGCTTAAAGGGAATGTTGCACCTTTGTATTAGTTATAAACTGAGATAGCCATTACATTGGGCCCGTATTTAAATGTCTAAATTACTAAAGTCATTTTTTTCCAAAACTTAACCGTTTTTAAGCAATTTAATTTACCATTTGCAAAATGACTCCAGGCTGGTGCAGCTGCTGATTGGCTGACAGCCACTTTTTCAGCCAATTACACATTGTCAGCCAGTCAGCGGCGGTCTATAGCTCTATAATGACGTCATTCATTCAAATCTAAAGCTTAATTTGTATAAAGTTAAGTGACTTTTTCGAGTGAAAAATATCACCCTCGTTTTCAGCAGCACTTAATTCATATTTTCTACCACATCCAGCGTATATTTGACAACTTTCCGAAAGGTGAAACATTCCCTTGAATCTGAACGATCTGGACCAGGCCTGTGCCTCAATACTATGAACTGGACCGGGTCTGGTCTGGGCCTGGGCTTAGTGTTCATGGGCCCTGGCTGGGCCGGGCTGGGGGTTGGTGGGCCCGTGACGAACTCTGGTAGCAATCAAATTGGCGTTTAGGGGCGCGGTTTCCGGGTTAGGACAACATCAGAACATTCTGGCGACTACGCTGGTATGTGTCTCGAAGCGTCACTCGCCGTCAAACTTTATATCAACTTATATTTACATGTTGGGGCTTGTCCTGATTTTAAAGCAGACCTCAATGTATGCAAGATTCAGGGGATTTTGTTTGGTTCGTTAAGATTTGCAATGAAATAAAATAAAAAGCGAAAAAAGGGTTTTGTAAATTTAGTCAAGGAAAATTAACGTACAACCAGCCTTGGGGGGCTGATTGTACGAACCAGCCTTGGGGGGGGGGGGGGGGGGGGGGATGGAAATACAATGCCCTGCATGTATTTCGCCTGCAACGGGTGATCTGGCGATCCGTCCTGAAACTTCAGTTTCGGTCGCGTTTTTCATATGCTAGCAAAGGTTAACGGGGAAAACCAATGCCAGATTCGACAAATTCAGAAAATTTCGGTTCCGGGCAGTGCAATATGAAGGGAAAATGTGACCCTTCATTTTTGAATCCGGCAGGTTGTGCCGGTGCACTGCAAGTGCAATTACATATACAGTGCAATTGGGCGCACTGTGCACTACCGAAACATAACAAATTTATAGTCCTGAAGCCATTCTTATAACACAAAAAAATCGAACCAGCGGCTCGATTTTTTTTTGTATTATAAGAATGGTCTCTATTTATATTTTTCAGCCCTGATTTGATGGTAAGAGCCGTTTTTCCAAATGCTCCAGTTTTTCACTGTGGATAGCTGGATTTGGACTGCTGCAAAGTCAATTTTTACGATAAATTGTTAATGTTTTTTTTTTGGGGGGGGGGGGGGGATGGCCTGGTTGCCCCCCCTGGATCCGCCAGTGTAATTGCTATGGATTTGTATGGTCCTATATGATAGAGTGCAAATATGAAATAAGTGAGGGCAATTTATTTGAAGTTTGTCCTTGAGCTGGGCTGGAAAGTAAAACAGTTGTTAATTTCAATTGAGTTGCAGAACCAATAAACAAGCTCACTATTGATAACAGGGCGCAGGCCATCAGGTTGTAAAACACTAACCGGTGTGTTGCATTCACATGGATGAGATAAACCCATCCATGGTATTCATGAATAGGCACTTACGGGTTACGGTAACTTCATTGTGTTACTTACGCAACTTTGCTCAGTCAGATAGACACAGGACTGCAGTAAGAACACTGCATATAGAACACAGCAGTCAATAAAATATGATACGATATTGATGTCCTTTCTCATTAGTAAAATAAAAAAAACACACTATTCACCACACCAACCCAGCGTTTCACAAGGTTGTGTCACGGTAACTAACTCCAGTCACTACTAAAACGCTTCAAATATCTCTCTAATATAACGTCGTCAATATTTTAGCACAACTCCTTCTTGACCAGACTTGTCAATGATTCATATTTGTCACGAGTCGATTCACAGTGATTCACGGACCATAATGAATGATTCAATCATGATTCAATCACTCAACATTACTACTGGTCATGGTGAGTCGATTCACAGTGACTCACGGTTAATATGAGTGGCTCATGAATGATTCATTCACAACGAATCACAATGTAGATAACTATCCTTAATGCCAGACAGCTCTCTTTAAAGTTTGCAGTCATTCAAAACCCTTGTCGAAATTTCAATGACGTCATTGCATGTTGTTATTGAATTATGAAAGTAGTTGTATTTGTATTGTATTGTATTGCACAAGATCAGGTCAATCCACAATAAAAGGGCTATTCTCAGACCATCGTCAGTACATTAGTATCACATGCAATTGGTAATCTAAAAATAAACAGCGACTGAAATGTAAACAATGGACATGGACACAATGATGCTGGTTAAAAGATATCAAGCACTCTTTAAAATGTCACGAATGCTGGTTTTGAGGGCACGCAGGGACAGACCGGCCAGTTCATTGCCCACGACATGATTGTTATACAGCTGGACGGCTCGGTACTTAAAGGAACGCTTTCCGTGGTTATTAGTGACGCGATGTAGGTATAGATGATGCGATTGTCTGGACCGGCGACTAGTATGCTCATGATTATATGACAGTGAGGTACGCAGAACTTCAGGTTCTCCTGTCACTAAAATCTTATGCAGAAGACATATGTCATTGAAGTTTAAGAGTTGTTCCGCATTGAACCAATCGAGCTGCAACAAAACGTCAGAGATATGATCAAATTTTTTCCTACCTGATATCACTCTAGCAGCAAAATTTAACACTTTCTGCAACCTTAAGATTGTTGTACGGTTGGCACTAGCATACACTTGCGCGCAATAGCGGACATGAGAGAAAACTAAGGCATCAATAATGAGCGGCAGCACGTCGGCGGGTAACAAATGTTTAGCGTTTAGTAGAGCAACTAGGATACCAGTACAACGATCAATTACATGTTTGATATGTAGGTCCCAAGATAACACTGGATCCATGATGACACCGAGATTTTTAACACTATTAGAACAATGCAGCGAATCATCCATAAATTTCACAGTGGGCGGCTCTGAGATCTGACTTAGCTGGCGTCTGTCCCCGCAAAGCATGAGCTCGGTCTTTCCTGCATTGACCATCATGCCATGCTGGAGAAACCATGTACACATAGTGTCGAGGACAGACTCAAGTGAAGCTTGCATTTCTGTCAGCCTGCTGCGCGGTCCAGTGATGGCGATCTGGGTGTCAACCGCGTATCGCGCCACTGTCACCCGAAAACCGTTGATGTTGGATGGGATATGACAGGTTAGGTCGTTGCTGGCAATGTTGAAAAGTAAAGGGCCAAGGCACGAACCCTGGAAAGTGCCAATCGTAATATTTTGGGGTCCAGATAATGCTTCTCCAGATCTTACACGCTGTGTGTGGCCCCCCTAAATAACTTCTGAACCATCCAGGCGAGATTTGAAGCAATTGAAGCTTAGTGAGAAGAGTGGAATGGTCGACAACATCAAAACAGCGACTTAAATCTATAAGTGTTAAAAGAGTTACTTCAGATCGGTCCATACCATGCAGAATTTCGTCAGTGACAGTTAATAAAGCGGTACTAGTTGAGTGATTGCACATAAAACCATGCTGATCGTTACTAAAAAGGCATTGCTCCCGCAAATAATGCTCAAGCTGCTGATGCACGATTTTCTCCATTATTTTACAAATGGTAGGGACGAGAGTAATAGGTCTGAAGTTAGATGCTGATGACGGATCGTTCCTTTTATACACAGGTATGACTATAGCACTTTTCCAAGCAGAAGGAACAGTTTCGGTTGCGATGCTTTTGTTGATAATACGAAGTAATGAGCGGCCGGTGACTTCAAAGGTGAGTTTGAATACTTTTAAAGGAATGTCTCCTTCCACACTGGAGGATTTGTTGGGCAGTGAGGATAGGATGCGCTGGAGGTGGTCCAGGGTGACGGGCACGATATTCAGGGCGCCAGCATTCACACGCGGTAATCGTACACTGAGCGGCTCGCGGCCCGACTGAGTAAACTGTGTCATGACTTTGTCACGTGTTTCTGTGCCGATGGAGGTAAAATATGTGTTCAAGTCGTCAGATGTAAGATCAACAGGCTGTGTGGGCGAGCCTCTTTTCGGCGATATGATGGGCTGAAGTTGGCGGTACAGCGTTGAAGGATGTGAGTTAATAATGCGCTGCGAGATTGTGTCACGGCAGTCGTCTCTAATGGCCCGTTTCACTACAGCGTTAAGCTGATTGTACAGATCGGTGTCGCCGCTGTTTTTGGCTTCCCTGCGTTGCTGCATCAGGTCCAGTGTGTCGTCACTGACAGGTGGTGGCGATGGATTATACACACGGTACCTGCGGAGGGGTACATGAAGGTCCAGAATGCGGTTCATCTCAGATGAAAAACGTTCCCACTGCCGTTCGCACGAATCGTCCTGCCTGACCACTGTGGTCCAGTCGGTGGCGCGTACGTCAGCGATAAAGTCCACTGGGTTTAACGCACGCCAATTACGACCGGTGCGGTACATGGGCTTGACTCTTGTGCGTGAAATGACAGTGGTGATAACAACACGCCGGTGGTGTGAGGTGTAGTCACACAACTGAACACTGCACTGAGGCTTCACATTACCCCCTCATAATTCACCCGACATGAGCACAACATCCAGCACAGAGCGGATATCGCCGCGGTAGAACGTGGGGTCATGAACTTGGTTATGCAGTCCGTAGTTCTCGAGCTCTAGAAGTCGTCTGTGTGCAGAGGGGTTTGTTTGAGGATCCGAGTTCAGGTCACCGGCCAGAACGAGTTTCTGCGATGAGTGGGCTGCAATGACAGTCTGCAGCTGCGCTTCTATGTCATCATAGTCACTGTTGACCTGTGACGCAGTTGTTGATGGGGGCCGATAGATGCATCCGATGATGGCTGCTCTCTTCTTGTCGACTTTGACTTTCAGCCACAGCGACTCAACATGTGAGGAAGAGCGCGACTGCGGGGCGACAGTCAGTTTGTCGACTTGTAGATTTTCCCGAATGTAGATCGCAACACCTCCACCAGACTTCTTACGGCCGATTTTTCTGTCACTCCGGAATAATCGGTACCCAGGGAGACTAATCAGTCGGTCAGGTGTGCCGGCCTTCAGATTAGTCTCAGTGAAACAGTGGATGTCTGCATCACGCTGGGATAACTCAGCTCTGATGTCGGGGAGCTTCGGGAGGAGAGACTGTACATTCAGGAGCTCCAGGACTATTCGTGGCTGTCCGCTCACAGCACCGGAGCCGCCGGAGCCGGCAGCACCTGGTGCCTTCTGCTGGAGCCGCTTGGTGTCATGTGTCGTCAGTCTGGGAGGTGTCACCAGCGTCGATGGAGGACGGGGAGCTTCACCTCCAGACCCTCTCGGTGGTCGGTCCGAGGTGACATGGACCGTGATTGGTCTCCGATCTGGCTGCGCTACGTAGTTGGGTTAGTTATAGATAAAAGCAGCGGGCGGCCGTGGGCGAAAGTGGCGCGACAGCAAAGGGGGCACGACGTCAATTGCAGGACATTTGCTAAAATGGGAAATAGGTTGCTTATTTTGATTATAAAATTATATTTATTATAATTGCAAATTCCAAGTTCCAAAAGCATTCATGACTTTACGCTTCCTTTTTTAAGCGAATGAAATATTTATTTTGATTTTGCATTAGTCTTTTTTTATAAAGCTTGATGTGGATTAAAGCGGCGCAGATGTGACAGTGATATTTGGGACATGCGGAGGTTATGCAAACGTTTGTTTATGATTTAGTTTTTGATATGGTATAGCCTTGAAATTAGGAAAAGGTGGGTACCTTTTGATAACTTTTCGTGTGAAAAAGGTGTGCGTGTACTGTTTGGTTTATGAACCGAAGTATGAGTTATTTACCTTATATAAGTACTTAGGTACTTACCCCTAACCCTACCAGTACCAAGGTACCTAGTTAGGGCTGATTGAATAGTGGCTTTGCGCCCACTGGAGTTGGACACAAAGCCTCGCTTTCTTCATGCATGGATGAATTACAGGCCACAGATCAGGACACAGAGCTCATATAATTGGCCATTAAGTGCCTGGTTTGTCGATAGGGCACATATGAATGCTGGACCGCTGGCATATTTGTTGCACAGTTTATGCTGTTCGACCAAAAAAAATGATTCTTTGAGCAATTAATGATTCAATCAGCCTATTTTCTCTGTATGAATGATTCAATCAGTGACTCACAACAGGTTTGCGCATGAGGTGAATCGATTCATGAGTGATTCATTTGAAATAAGAATGATTCAATCAAAAATAGTCTATTCACGTTGAATCTTTGACAAGTCTGTTCTTGGCACGTATATATTAAACTCGGTTATAACCTAAAATACCCTTTAAAAACCGCCCTGAAACACCGCACGCAACATTTATGTAAAGGTCTGATGACATTTTCAAGTGAACTGGTTTAATCAGTCATTTGGAGAAATTGCATATGATACACTCCCAGATTAGCTTGTGAACTGCTAGTGCTAGCAGGTGGACCAGTATACTTACTATTCACAGTCCTCACTGTAGTCGCTCAACACATTTGAGAATCGAATACATCAGCGCGGTAGAAATCCGTATGATTGATACTCTTCAGGTCATTATTCTGGAACAAAATAATCGCGCGCGAATTTGTGATGCAACCTTCTTGATTTCTAACATAAATGGCGCGTATGGTTCGTATAAATATTCCAGAAAAATTGGTATTTCGGCAAAAACGTGCCGAAATACCAATTATGTGTTCCTAGGGGTCATGGGATGTTTTAGTTCAAGTTAGATTGGTTGTCAGTGGACAGTGAGAGGTTCAATGTACTCTTTAGGTACGTGTGTAGGTATGCTGAAATATAATCAGTTGGCTTTAATCATAGTTATCTTGTAATTGGTCATTATTTTGATTTTATTTGATGTAGTGTAAATTAGGTTGATATTGTTAGTATTAGGTTATATAAACATATGTTTATACTGCAGTTATCATTTCTATGTACATATGCAATATTGTATTGCTTCACTTAACTCGCGCCCCGCTGGGGTATTCAGCCGATACCCCCCGCCCCCCCCCTCCCCGCACCCCGGGTGTCAGATTCTGCCCTTTGTTATCTTCCGAACCAATAACCGCAGCGAGAAGCGCAAGACGGCAATCGAAAGCTCTCAATGAGACGCTTCTACAGTATACGCGAGATTGTCAAAATAAGGTCACATGTCAGGTCACAGTCAGGCAAAATGCAAAAATTGAGGTATTTGAGTTTTCGGCATAAGAGTCTTTCCATGACAAGGGTCTTCCTGCATAAGGGTCTTTCCATGCCAAATCGCACAAGGAATTCCCCGACCACTTTCGATTTCATTAAAATTTTGGGCACGTATAGTACCCAATGAACTATCATCATGCACACACAATTAGCTTCATTCGACATCTGAGGTCAGAGTTACGGATCATTTAGGTCGCACGTTTTTGCCGACATTGTGTCATTCAAACATGCATATATTAGCAACAAATCGATCTAGGAGGGTGAAGTTGCCACAAGAGCACATATATATGATCGGACTATGTATTGCACCCGATGAACTTCCATGACCTAAATTTGACCTTTGACCTGACGAGGTCAAAGTCAACAATTCAAGTTTGTATTATGTTTGCCAGCTCTAAAATGCACCCAAAATTTAACACGAGTGATTACATCTTCGTCTCAACGCATGTGAAAAAGAATGGTGGACACTCACAAACTTTTTAAGATATGGGTATTTTAGTATAACTATGACGCGCCGATTGAACGTGCCCTGCGGCCATCTTCTATCAATGGATTCTCTCTCAACAAGGAATAAAACATACATGTTCCCCATCACACCTGGTAACAAAATAAGTACACTCTTTACCAGTGGTGCCGAAAACGTAACTGCACAGTTTCAAGACGACAAACCCCGACTTGACATCATCTAACGCGACGCGGGCGGCGCGACACAAGTACAGTCAGTAACTGTGACAAGCTCCGCCCACTTTGCATCAAAAAATTGACGCGTCAATAAATTGATTTTTGGGACTTAGTGCCAGCAACTGAATGGCAATTGTGCAATCAAAATAAAACAAACTATAGGTAGGTACTATGTTGAGATAGGTACTTCTAGATCAGACCTCATCAGAAGTATCTGCCCCTTCCCGGATTTTATCAATAACCTGGAAACTATGATAGATATCAACGTGAAACTTTCAGTACCTGTCCTGCATCAAGTATATGTCTGCTCACTAACTCTTAATGGAATTGATGCAGCGTTTTAGGAGATAATGACGTTTTAATGACGTCATGTCATGTCATTTTGATGGAAAAACGATAAATGTTGGGAAAATCGTAGAAAGTAGTTTTCACGTAAATTGCAAATAAAACATGTCAAATGAAAATAAATGACATTTTCGTTAAAACAGCTATCTCGGATTAGCGAAATTTTGGGTTTTTGAGCCCTAAAAACTAAAATAAAACTGAATTTTTGGTGAATTTGAAGTGAATTACTTAAGCTAGAATACCAAAATAAGGTGACCGGCCCAAATCCGTGGAGGAAAACAAATAACGGTACTTTTTGCCACAAAAAGTTGCCCCCCCCAAACCGACGGCTGTATCCGTCAGTGTAAAAAACAGCAGAGTGGGTGGTTTGCTTTGCCCTGGTGGTCCACTATACCCCACTTTCCACTACGCACTTTTGGATCATACAATGTCGACAAAAACTTGCGACCTAAGATAACTCTGACCTCAGAGGTGGAATGGAGCTAAAGGTTCGTGCATGATGATCGTTCATGCTTCGACCACCATTCTATCGTTCTGTCTCGATGTTTGTATCGCAGTACTTATATAGCTACGCGTTATATAAATTGTAATAGACGACACGGTTCTCTCATTTCAGTCCTTCTTTCTAAGAGCCAACCGTGGGCCAGGGGAGCCAGAATGTGCAAAGGGCGGCAACTGCGATATTCGCTTGGCGAAACGACGGTCGTGCCAGGGGTGCCGCTACCAGCGGTGTCTAAGGGTAAGAACAACGTGGTCAGTGATAGCGTGTCCTCATGTCTTCTGTAGGTGTACAAATGAATTGTGAGTAGCTCAATGAATCCTGAATTGGATCAATTCAAATGATTGTATTGTGTTTAATGGAGGCTAGTTTTGTTGCGGCGCCATTAACCCTCGTCCGTGCAGCGTCCGATCAGTGCGTGACCGTGCAGGGGGGGGGGGGGGGGCGTAACCCCCCTAGTGTTTTGCCCCTAAATGGGCTAGAGCTTCGATTACAAAACGAGCGTGTTGCTTGTCACAAGAGAAAGCCATTGATACCCGATTTTAAGGTTCTAGGTCATTAGGTGACCTCAAAGGTCACGGGTCATGTGACCTACAACTTAACAATTTCAGATTATGTGTCAAATTGTCCACACGTAGGGTACTAAAAGTTTCGTCGCAATCGGTTGTTATTTACACGAGTTATTCCCGAAAATCCGAGGTGTGGGTGGCATCAACCACCCCCCCCCCCCCTCCCCCCCCCCCCCCCACTGCACTGGCGAGGGTTAACACTCATCATCATCAATTAAGGTTAGCATTAATATGCTTAGCTATGCCACTTTATTCCACAATGTTGAATTGAGTATGTCACAATGTCACATTTGTCCTCACTTTGACCAACTGACCATCCATTTTCTAGGAAGCAGACGGCCAGGGGCCCGGCCCCTGGCCCTGTGCCCCAACCCCTCTCTCGCGTCCCACGCCTTCTCGCCCCTCCCGCCCCTCTCTGTCTCGCACTGAGCGCCTGACTGATGATTTCCAGGTGAACATGTCCCGGGAGAACTCCCGGTTCGGGCGACACCCGGCCTCTTTCCGCTTCAACAATGCCGGGCAGGACTCAGCATCGGAGTCGGAGGGGGAGCAGGAGCAGCTGCTGCAGCAACGTCAGCAGCCGCGGCAGAAGCAACAGCGCCAGCAGCAGCAGCAGCAGCAACAGCAGCAGCAGCAGCAGCAGCAGCAGCAGCAACAGCAGCAACAGCAGCAACAGGAGCAGCAGCGACAGCAACAGCAGCAGCAACAACAACATCTACTTTGTTTGCAGTTGCTGCCTAACGACATCATGCATCAACCATACGCGATGATAAGCGAGACACAGCGGCGGGAGCTCAGAGAGCTCCGTGACCTGCTGTTCCTTTGCATGCAGAAGGAGCGGCAGCAGCTGCAGGCGCGCATGCAGCTTCTGCGCCAGCTGCTTGTATATATGTACCCGGTGGCGCAGCCGCATGAAATTCCACAGCAGATGCAGGCGCATGAGGAGGAGCAGGAGTCGGTGACCGGGTCGGCAGCTGTACCGCAAGGGCGGGAGGACACTTGCCGTCGCTGCTGGAGACCAACGGATCAATGTAACTGCAACAAGCCATTGCTATTGAAACATGGATCGTCGCTGGATTTTTAATGTTATATTACCCTGCCGTGAGCAGCATAGAAACTCCTTCTTATGAAATATTCCTTCCAATTGATCACATCTATTGAAAACATAATTTTACACACAGTCGACCATCCATTAGTTCGCTCATTTAATCATACAGTTTGAGCATTATGTGTGCCTGCATAATGCTACTGTTTCAATAGCAATGGGTTGTTCCAGTTACATTGATCCGTCGGTCTCCTCAAAACTAAATGGTTTGAGCATTTAGTTTTGCAATTGGAACACTCTAGTCGAAATGACTAGTCAACATACAGGAAGTGAGACGGCAAGGATAGTGGCGACGATGACAGTCACCCACAAAATATATAAAAAGTGATGTAGTGACGGATTGTAGTGCAAGATGGGGGGGGGGGGGGGGTAGTTGTCTACCGCGTTCTGTACGAACGGTGTGATTGTGGGAAAATATAGTTTGTTGTGTAAAACTCTTGTGTCTTTGTCGAGGTCGTGGCGCTATGCTCGCCACATAACTAAATAGTTGAGGAGCCCTAAAGCCCTAATCATCATCATTGAGGTCGTGGCGCTGATTGTCGCATCGGCCACCCGAAGAGAGTCTACACTGCTTCGTTTTTTTAACTAGCTTCGCCGTCATTGCGATACACTGCTTCGTTGTTTAACTAGCCTCGCTGTCATTGCGATGTGCTTATTGTATTGCCCTGGATCCTAATTTACATATGGGGGCATCACAAATTGATAATAACGATATCTTCGTCACGTTCTTCGCTGACTGACTATTGTGCCATAGCCGGACTGATCTACCGCGAACGTCTGAGTTCGTTCATTATCGACTGTCGAGGCCCAGCACTGTGACACGCTGACGACCCGCTAATTACTAAGTGGACGAGTTAGGTACCGGATAATGCGCTACTGGGTTGTCGGGGGTGGTCGATGGATCAGTCGCCACCTCCTGCTCCATTTCTGTGACAGCCTCGTTTCCCTAGCCTCGGTGTCTTATTCAACCTGCAGGCCCTAACCTCGGTGTCATATTCAACTGCATGCCCTAGTCTCTGTGCCATATTCAACCTGCAGGCCCTAGTCTCGGTGTCATATTCAACCTGCAGACCCTAGAATCGGTGTCATATTCAATCTGCAGGCCCTAGGCGCGGCGACGGCACTCGGCAGTGCCGGGCGACCATTCAGCTGACTCCCAAGATGGCGGCCAGACCGTACGCGAGGCGAGGCGAGACCCGGGATCGTTACTTGGGCGAGGGTAGGGGAGCGGAGATAGCCGTAGCCAGAAGAGAGTAGGTCCCGCCATGACAACCGCC